>JAEMHR010000186.1:0-41352 GCA_016490725.1 Amphichorda felina
ATCGATGGATCCGCCAGTGGAGGAGGCGGGCCGACGAGGGCTTGAGGGGGGCTTTGGGGGGGGGGGGACGCCACCAGCTGGAGCTCAGGGGCACTCGGGTCTCGCTGAAGTGGTGCGTGGTCCATGCGCTGGAGGCGCTGCTGGCAGTCGTCACTGGATCACGCCAGGCCGCCAGGGTCAGGGGCAGCCACGCGGGGTTCGCAGCCCCTGATTGGCCCCCCGACGTGCTGGACAGTGCAAATCACTACGAATGTCTCCAATTCAATCGAGGATAACCTGCAACTTGCAGGTTTCCACGCACTGCCCTGGTGCTCTCACCAACACACTCCCATTTCGACTCTTCAAACACCTGTGTTTCCAATCATGCCCCATCGTACGTAACCTCCCGAGATCCTTCAAGATGGCGATATTTCATTGATTGACTCTCAGCTGTATCCGATAGACCGACTCCTCCAGACCTCGATGACGACGCTGGTCTGAGACGACAAACCCCCATTCCCTCTCGATAGTCACCGCTCACGGGACGCACAACTGAGACCAACAGATCCACCTCATCCTTTTGTCTTAGCGGCAGGGCCAATCATCCACCCACGGACTCGATTAAAGTGCTCAACTCGGCGGCCTCCCTGCCATAGCTGTCACCGCAGGCAAGATGGCACGGCAAACACAACGGCAAACGCAATAGCAAACCATCCGCTAGCCCGGTGCAACAGCAGGCGGCCGCCAGGTGTATCACGACTACTGCCAGACTCAGCACCAAGGCCCTCCATGGACGATCCCACGGCCAGGTGAAGCTGTCTTCATACTCGTAGCGTCGCAATTACCTGGCCCAAGCTCACACATTTCAGCTCCAGTGCGCGAGCCGAATCTCCCTCGCCGTGCGGTCGATAAACTCCCTCGCCTGCCACAGGTCCTTGTCCATGTGCATGAACGGGTGCGGCACGCCCGGGAACCGCCGCAGCGTCACCTCGGTGCCCGCCTCGGCCAGCCTGCGCGCGTACGCCTCGCCCTCGTCACGCAGGGGATCCGCCCCCGCCGTGTACACGACCGTCCTGGCCAGCCCGGAGAAGTCGGGCGCCTGGAGGAGGTTGGCGAGCCAGCCGGTGGCGTCGTCGTCGGCGGCCGTGGACGTGCGCTTCAGCTTGTCGAACCAGGCTAGGCGCGCCCAGTTGAGCGTCGGCGCGTGCTCGTTCTCGCGCATCGACGGCCAGGGGGAGTCGGCGGCTGACGCGTACTGGGAGAGATCGTCGATGACGGGCGTGCCGACGGCGACCAGCTTCAACGGCAGTGAGGCATCGCGGGCGAGGTGTGCCATGGCGAGTGAGATGGCGCCGCCGGCAGACACGCCGCCGAGGGAGATGCTATCCTGCAGGATGTTGAATTTCTCAGCTCCGCTCTCGTGGATGTGCTTGATGGCCGCCCAGCTGTCCATCATGGCGGCCGGGAAGGGGTGCTCAGGAACTAGGCGGTACGCCACGTCCACAACCACGACGTTGGCCCTGACGCACACATGGCGGCAGATGTGACCCTCGGTCTCCAGATCGCCCAGCCCCCAGCCCCCGCCGTGAAAGTCGATGTGCACTGGCCAAGGGCCCTTGGTCGCCGGCTCGTACACCCTGAGAGGGATCTCGGTGCCGTCGTCGAGCGAAAAGGCCGTATCATAGACCCGACCCACCTCTGGCGCAGGCCCGGTGGCGTAGCTGTAGAGCCGCGAGTAGTTGTCGCGCAGCTTGCCCAGGTCGATGGGCTTCATCGGTGTGTTGGCGACGTGCTGATTGTAGAGCTCCTCAAAGACGGGGTCCAGCTTGCCCGCCATGGACGGGTGCAGAGGCTGGAGTGCCTCATGCTTTGTGTCTGATGTCATGGTAGTCGGGGTGTGAACTCGGCGTGTGGAAGGACGACTTCCCGGTTGATGTCTTTCCTGACGAGTGTAAGGCCTTCCAATGCTGGCCAGATTTATCCTGTGGTATCAAGCTCGCTATCTGCTCCACTGATCCGACGGTGGTCACAATGCGGGGTCACGTCAATTCGGAGTCGAGCCGCCTCGATCGCCGCTCGTCTTAGCCAATGGACGTCGCTCGGATCTGCGGCCGTCGATCTCACCGCATGACGCACAGCAAGCCCAGTTCACTGGGGGTCGTGAGGTGTGGTCCCCTTGGCCTTGGGGCTGTCCAGTTGTCAGTGTCAAGACCGATTTCTAGAGCGCGACTTGAGCATCTACTGATCGAGAGCGACAATGAAGACCCCCGAGAAGCCTGTCATCATCATTGGCGCCGGTGTCGTCGGCCTCACGCTCGCTCACGGTTTGGCAAACGTGGGCTTATCCCTACACGCAGAGGCAACCCGCTAATAAATGCCAGGCCAACATCCCCTTTGAAGTCTACGAGCGCGAGGAGCTCGGCAAGCCGCGAGACCAAGGCTGGGCCATCACCATCCACTGGGCCCTCGTTTTCCTCCGTCAACTCGTCGATGCTGAGACGCTCGCCGCCATCAATGCCTCCCAGGTCGACCCGGAGGTTGCACGCAACGACACGGGCAACTTTCTGTTCCTCAACCTGGCCACCCTCGACACCAAGTTCCGCATCCCGCCCAACGAGCGCCGCCGCGTGAGTCGTGTGGGCCTTCGCGAGGCGTTGCTCTCCGATCCGCGCGTGGCTGGCCGTGTTCACTGGGGCAAGCGTCTCGAGGGTATCCAGGTCCACGACTCCGGGGTGAGGGCCCAGTTCCAAGATGGTAGCCATGTCGAGGGCAGCATCCTCGTGGGCGCCGAGGGCACTAACTCGAAGACGAGGCAGTTCCTCGCCCCAGAGACCTACCGCAACCAACCTCTTGACATCAAATTTGTGGGTGCCGCCGTGAGCATGACGCCCGACCAGGTCAAACCCTTGCGCGACATTGATCCGCTGCTCTTCCAGGGCTGCCACCCGGATACCAGCACCTTCCTCTGGGTGTCGACGCTGGACACGCCCGCCAACAATGGGAGCGCAGGCTCCGGCAGGGAGCGCTACAAGATGCAGCTTCTCCTCTCATGGCCCGTCAAGACACCCGCCGACGCCCACCTGCCATCATCATCCGCCGCCCTGGCCGGGGAGATGAAGCGCCGCGCGGCCGGCTTCCACCCCACGCTGCGAAGCGCCATCGACCTCGTCTCCGAGGGTGACAGCCCGCGAGAGATTGTCCTCCAGGACTGGCCATGCCTGCCGTGGGATAACCGCGGGGGCAAGGTGACACTCGTGGGCGACGCCGCGCACGCCATGACCATGTACCGCGGCGAGGCGGCCAACCACGGCATGATGGACGCGTACCACCTCGTGCGTGCGCTGAGAGACGTGTGGGCGGGGAAAATGGGGGCGGAGGAGGCCGTGGACGGGTACGAGGCGGAGATGAGGGGGCGGACGAGCGTGGCGGTCCTGTGGAGTCGCGAGGCGTGTGTCGGGGCGCATGACTATCATGGGTTGAACGAGAAGTCGGCGGTGCTGAGGAGGAGAGAAATTAAGATGCCGGTGGATGCCTGATGGGGTGCATTAATTGTTCGTGTGGATGGTCCCACGTCTGGAGCTATACGCAGAGTCTGCAAAGTAATGTGTGGAAAACTATGACTGCAAATGCCGGGCCTCGAGCAATTTACCCCGTTCCTGAAATGAGTCTCATCCCAAGTTTAAACACTCAAGATGCAGATGTACTGGTCCCTGTCTCGGTCGACGAGGGAGGTCCCTCGAGTTTAAGATATAACATAACCTTAAGAAACCCCAGAGCGCAGGGATAATCAACAGCCGTACATCTTGAAAGTGTCCTTGAGAATACGCCCCATGGCCAGTAAGTCTTGAGCTTAGGAAGGTGGACGTCTCGGTCTCTTTTTCGATTCCAGTCATCAGGACACCACGTAACATCAACCCCTCATCTCACCACAACTTTCCGTTTCCAGCGGTTTGCATATCGTCCCAAGCATGTCAGCCTAGATGGTTACACCAAGCTTACGGTTAACCTATTCTGTTGGCAAGCTTGGGTGGTGCCAACTTTGTGTGTGACAATACGCCATCTACGGTACACTTTGATCGCCGTGGGCTGGTCGGAATGGAAGTACTTCAACGTGCCATATCCCACTGGCCATGACCAGAATCTAGCATACACCAGATAACATATTACCAATCTAGCCACTGGCAACATGCCATATCTCAAACTTCGCGACGGTGCCGACCTGTTCTACAAGGACTGGGGCAACCCCAACGGCCAGGTCGTCACCTTCTCACACGGCTGGCCGCTGAGCAGCGACAGCTGGGAGAACCAGATGTTCTTCCTGGCCGACCAGGGCTACCGCGTCATCGCGCACGACCGACGCGGCCACGGACGCTCCACCCAGACCTGGGGCGGCAACAACATGGACGCCTTTGTGGACGACCTCAACGAGCTCTTTGGCCACCTCGACATCAAGAACGCCATGATGGTCGGGCACTCGCATGGCGGAGGTGAGGTCACGCACTTCCTTGGAAGGCACGGCACCAGCCGCGTCACCAAGGCCGTCCTCGTCGGCGCCGTACCACCCCTGATGCTCAAGACGAGCGCCAACCCTGAGGGACTGGACAAGTCCGTCTTCGACTCGTTCCGGCAGGCCATGCTCAAGGACCGCGCCCAGTTCTTCCTCGACGTCCCTACGGGACCCTTCTTTGGGTTCAACCGCCCCGGCGCGCAGAAGAGCGAGGGGCTGATCCGCAGCTGGTGGCAGCAGGGCATGAACACGAGCTTCAAGGCGGCGTACGACTGCATCAGGGATTTCTCCGAGACGGACTTTACGGAGGATCTCGAGAAGATTGACATTCCCGTGCTTGTCCTCCACGGCGATGATGATCAGGTTGTGCCCATCGAGGCGGCGGGCCGCAAATCGGTCGAGGTCTTGAAGCAGGGCAAGCTTAAAGTCTACCCGGGCGGTTCTCACGCGATCCACAATATCAATATTGATGAGGTGAATAAGGATCTGCTCGAGTTTCTGCGGTCATAAATGAGCTCATTCTTCGTCGGATGCTACTTTTTCTAAAGCCGCGGGTAGTATCAATGGGACTATTTTCGACTCGGGATCTTTGGAGAAGCGTCGTCCGAACACTCAATGCCGCGTGATGAGGCCCCAGATCATTTACGTTCCCCCGGGACCTGAGAAGATTGGGTGGAACAGGATATTACAACATTTCGTTCATAAATTCTACGCATAGATGCGTAGAGACTGGATGGATTTGTGTCCTCGAATAATTCCTCCACCTAATGCAAAGCGGAGCATCGAATAAGGGCGCTTGACTGGCAGCAGCTTGACATGACCTGGGTGCATTCAACTGCTGGGCACAATACGGAGAGCATCCTTCAAAGACAAATATCTAATGAATGCATAATAGCAAAACAGTAGCTATTTGCTGCCCTGGATCGGTCGTACAGGACAGGGAGCACAAGTGTTACACCGTCAGCGCTGTGATCATCACCAGGACTCGAAATATTCGTCGACCTAGTCACTGCCGATGCACCTTGCGCCTCAAATGGCTGCAATTGGAACTGGCCGCCAATACTGTAAGAACTAAGAACTTTGCCCCTTATTTTTTGTGGTGCTTTTCCACTTTTACGGGCGGTTCGAAGAACACTATTAGTTCCTCGCGGCATAGAAGTTAGTTAGAGCAAACTGCCGACCGGCAAAGAGGGGCTGATAAAATTAAGATTGCATTTCGGCAGTAAAAAACGTCATAGTCAATAGACACGCGTCGGGAATAGAAACATCAGCACGCTATAGGGCTATCTCACCGTGGCTATGGCACCCAACGAGTGGAGAGCCGCGAGCATATCAAGGCGTAGGTCCCGGCCCTGATGGCCTCGTCAGATCGTTATACCGGCTTTTGCGTAGAATGGCCACGATCGGCAGATCTTCTGTTCGGGACTTGCGAAAGCCACTCGGATGCGTCGCGCTCCCTATATATAGAATGAAGGATCTTCCGATCGCCCACTCGGCCTTTGCCCAAAACTTCTACATATGCCGTATCCCTGCTCGTGCTGAGGGATCAACGCAACGTTATATCGGTCTTTACCTAAAGGCTTTCTAACGCTTTTGTAGGACCCAGAATGCTACATGGCTCTGATTTGGATAGGGGATGAGCGTGGTATAAAGGTTGGCATTGCCCTCAGCTAAACTGACAGTTGAAGACAAGACAAGCCAATCTACATAAACAATCCTCACTGTGAGTAGCGCGCAGTTCTTCTCGCTTTTCCCCATCAACAACACATACCAACTGAGCGCAACAGGATCCCCCCAACCGCAAACATGCTTTCCCAACTTCTATCTTCCACCGTCCTCGCCGCGGCCCTCGTCGCCGCCAGGCCCAGCAACATCCAGGCCCGTAACCAGAGGGTCATCTACGATGTCGCCCACAAGGTGCTCAGAGTGGACGGGCTTCACGCCGCCCTGGACAATGGAGCAACTGCGATCGAGATCGACCTCACTGCGTACCCTGATGGCAACGACGTGGACCCGGCACCCAAGTGGTGGATTGACCACGCCTCTGAAGGGAAGAGCCTGGGCGACCCTGCGGACGTCTTGATCCCCGCCATTGGCGATGAGGGCGCCGGCAAGCTGGCCTTTGTCGTCTTCGACATCAAGACCCCGGAGGATTGCCCCGCCGACGATGAGGCATGCGGCATGGCCGGTGTCGTCAAGATGGCAAAGGACCTCAACGACAAGGGCATCGGCGTCGTCTACGGCTTCATCAACCCCAGCGCCGCCGACAAGGAAGGGTGGAGACACGTCATGCAGAACATCGAGCACGACACCGCTGTGCGCATCACCGGCCTGACCCCGGAGGTTATGCAGGCCTACGGAGACTTTGGCTCAGCTATCCCCTATGAGAAGAGGATCATTGACTACGGCAACCCCGACCTCTACAAGGAGAAGCCCGGGTTCGGCGAGTGCAAGCGCATCGACGACTACGGGGACGACATCTGCCCCAGCCTCGCCCACGCTGTGGAGGAGAGGGACAATGGCCAGATTGGCCCTGTCATGCTCTGGACCGTCGGATCTTCTGACGACGACGGCAAGTGGACCGCTGAGGCTCTGGACATGGGTATTGATGGCGTCGTTTACGGATATGGCCACGAGGAGTACAAGGGCGATGAGAGGAACCAGAAGGCCAGACGCCACATCACCAACTGGGTAGATGCCAATGGAGACAAGGCCAGGATGGCCGGGCCCGATGATCGCCCCTGGTATTAGGTAGACGGGTCTGTCTGTCAATCTTAGATACAGCTTTGCATCACAAATGGTAACTGTCTTTCAAGCTTTCTATCCTGTGACAATTCACATCGCCTGTAAGCCACGCGACGAGAAATTCATGCTGAGGTCATAGTATGTACTATAACTCTCAAGGGACCATGATGGGGAGTGGGTGAGGACGTGAAGAGACTAGGACAATCGAATATTCCAGTCTGGATTAATCGGAAACGGAAACAAAACAAAAAGAAATGGAGCACCAATGGAGGATGCTTGCCTCGCACGAATGAGAGCACAACTTGATCCGCACCTTTGATCCCCTGCCCATATGATTCCCTTGTTGGCATTTGGATCTTTGCTACTCTATACGTTCTAGAGCTCGCATATCAAAAGGTCTATTCGTTTTGTGGAGTCACGGCACCGGCCATCGAAGAAGAGTCGAAGCGTGGGTAGATCTTGGGTCGCGTCAGGTTGCCTTGATTCCAGCACAGGTCAGTCGGCTGATGAATAGCAAAGAGGAGCTTGCAATGATTCCAGGTACTCACCACGCGTGATGGGTGGCATCAAGCATCAAATCAGGGCCGAACCTCTGCAAACCCTGGATCTGGCAGAAGGGATAGTCGCGGGCAGACTGGTGCCCAAAGAGTCATTTGACAAAGGGTGAAAGCCGCTTGCCTCCACATAGGTCAGCTGGACGACGAAATACAAACAGCAGGTTGGAATAATGGCACCTACCATGTTATACTCCAACTTCTCAAGCCAGTTCCAGCTAAACCTCGGCCAAACAACGAATAGGAGGTCGTGTCGAAGGAGAGACTCCAGCCAGTTGCCTGACCCCACAGGCTCCTCCGCAACCTTTGAGGTCGCGCTGCTGCGCTGCTGCCGTTGGTGCCGAGGGGAGAGGCCTACTCCCAGGAGGTGTCGAACCTCCAGGAGGGGTCCAGGGCGACGCGGCTTATCGCGCGGGCCAGGACTTCTGCGCTGATGCTCTCCCCGCGGGGCATAGGTCCCCACGACAGAACCATGTACTCCGAGAGGAGAGCGTTCAGATTGTCGAGGCTGGGAGGTTCAAAGACCAACATTGTATCAAAGCTTTGAAGTGTGGTTGAGGAGAAAAAGAGAATACTCAACAATAGAGGCGGAAATTTCTTTCTTAATATACTATAAGTAGGTACTGGGTACTAACCAAGGAGGGTATAGCGAAAGAGCTCTTCTTAGTTTTGCATGTGCCTTGCGGTTAATGTGAGGCAGGGGTGAGAATGCCCTGAGGTTAAGTAGTCCACAGTCTGAGAGAAGAAAGGAGCCAAAGGACAGGCCACACTACCCACGCAGACAAGAAATAAATTGAAAAGATCTGCCATAAAACCAAAACTGATACCAATATAATATTCAGAAGTATTAACAATGTATCCTGACTCTATTGACGTGAATCATGTCTGGGCCTCTTCTTATGGAGATTTGGCTGCTTGAGGCACACCTAAGGAGCATTCATGAGAGATCAGGAAAACATCATTGAATCATGCATTGTCTTCGCGCAGACCATGAGCATTTGGCAGTAGACCCTCTTCTCGAAAACTCGTCACACGACCGGCCAAACTGTCACCCTTTTCAATGCGAGTCACCAAAGTTCACATATACGGTGTAGCAGTCCAACTGTCCAGACAGCGATACGACTTGCGGAAAAAGGTCTGATAATGTACTATACCTCTGGAGAGATCTTGCTGATGAGTGTGTGAGTGCCCTCCTGGAAACCACTGTGGACTTCTTGTAAGCTATGCGGGCTCAACGCTCATTTACGAGTTTGTGATCGGCTTGCGGGCTACACCTCCACCCATCTCAAAGGTGCTTTTTTTTTTTTAATCTGTGTGAACAACGCTTTTTTTCATTCTCCAGGAATCTCCAAATCAGGAGCAGATGCCAGTAGGCACCTATGGGAACATTGCTCACCACCTTGCCTTGTGGTAGAACAATGCCACATAATCAATTGGTTGTTTCATTGAACACAAGATGAAAAATATATTGAATATAGCGAATAATCTATAAAATGTAAAACATATTGTTTTTTTTTTCACATTAGTGCGCCTAAAAAGGCACAGTCTATCTATTAAAATCTATTGGAAATGAAAATCCCAAGCAAAGTGTGAAAACCCACCCATCCATGGGAATCAATGCCCCGATTACGGACCACTAGGGGGTGTCAGATGGAGTAATCAAAGTTGACATAAATGAATTATTGAATATATAATAAATGAGATCATGAATTGCCAACCTCGGAAGCAAACAGCAGAGTCAGCCATTGTTGAGAAAAGCCCATCTCTATGGAAACTCATAATAGCGCCACAGGGAGCCGGAAGTCACAGCCCTTACATAGATACTTGAATAAGTGAAAATCCAGTGAAACTGATGACGTCAAATTACTTCTCCAGATTCTGAAAGCGAAAGAGGTGAAACGCATTCGTACGGTCCGGACGAGTAGGTGACCTTCCATCATACGCCGTATGACCAGACTTTCTTACCAATCGATCAGATCAATAGAGATAACACGCGTATTATGAAGCCCTTTAACCTAGGTACTATATGCAGTCAGATGACTTTTCTCCTGGTGGGTTCCTCACCGCAACTTCAACAATAAGAAGCCTAAAATCCCAGACGCGTGTGAAGTGACTACAGTTATTTGGGGCATATTAACACAGGATATTTGGGTTTATCACACAATGGCCTGTATGGCTCCTTCCTTGGTGTTGACAGGTGCCTAAGGCATCTGCTTGATTCTCTCTGCTATAAAAGGCCATCCATCCTCTTCCTCAACCCAACCTCACCCTTTCACCCATCCTACTGTGAGATTTGATCAGCACTGCCTTTATCCACTTCCCATTTCACACATTTCCCATAGTCCAACAATGTCTGAAGCAAACATCCCCTTTCAGTTTGCCAATCCCCCTCAGCCCATCCCCTCCCCATCCGCCCTCAGCCTCTCAGGCGAAAACTGCCTGCTCAACACTCTTCAACTCATTTGGCAGAACATTTCAGCCAACAATGAGCAAATCCGGGAGGCTTTAGGCCTCTCTGAGGGTGCTGAAAGAGTCCTCTTCCACCCCAATGCGGCAAAGTATGCGGACCTCGTATACCAAAGTGAGTACCTTTGTCCTTATTCCCAGGCCTCTCCAAACTAACAGGACTGCGCTAACTCCAAATTAGATCTTGTCCCCGAGGCTCGCAACATTATGGCGAGCGGTAAATTTGACCTGAACCAACTTGCGAACTTGCCTGGCGTATCGCGCGATTCTCCTCCACCTCAGCTTGGGATTTACTTCATTCTATATGGCGACTTTGGAGAAAGGACTTTTGGAACCCAGCACTACGAGACAGCCATCTACGTCGGTCAGACAAACAACTTCCAACACCAAGACCAAATCCACAAGTCTCGAGCCAACACCAATCCCAGATCCAATCACTACCGACTAGCTTCCACAGCATGCAAGCGCAAGATGGTTCCCGTTCTGCTCCAAGGAAACATGCCACTGCCAGACAGATTTCTGGACATCGCCGAATTCAGCATGGTATGCCTTCTTCAGACATGGTTGCCAGCTCTCTTCACCCCCAAGGATGCCAATGTTGTCGGCGCCTATGGGATCGACTTTGAGGCTGCCCAAATGTTTGCAACGATCCTCAGGCAAGCAGCACAGCAAACTGGATGGGCTCCAGCAGAGCACAAGGGATTGAATTGGAGTACGCCGATTGTTCGCAATGGTTTGTCAAAGCCGAAGTGGGTGTCGTGGACTGACCTCATCACCAAGACTCAGGTCTTCTGTTCGCGACGAAGAGTACTGCTTGGCCCTGGACAAAACGCAGCAGTCATTCGTTGGTGTGAAAATTGGGACTTCCCTCTCCCCAAAGAACTCGTGGAGACGGCACGTTTCACACATGGCCAAGCTGTTCATGTCATTGCTGAGCTCAAGACAGATAGCAGGGGTTCCTATGCGAACCACCCATTCCGATTCGTTCGGTTCCCTGGTCTTGTCGGTCGCAATCCTGAGCTCGAGAAGCTCGGGGCAATGGGAGTCAAAATTCAATGGCTCCAGGGCAACCAGTGGCAGAGTGTGTTCCTAGAGTGCAGCACTCTGTGGCAGAGTCGGCCAGAGGATGCGGGCACACTGAGGCTCTACCGCGCGGGCTTGATGATGTTCATGGATATCACCCAAACGTCGTACTCCAATGGGCCCAGCTGGATTCCCTCTCGGCCATTGTCCGATGTTCAGCGGCTCGAGTACCATCATCTCGAGCAGAAAATCACTGTGAGGGCCGTGGCGCCAACCTTGAAACCATGGCCCCAGGATTGGACAATCTCTCAGAATATGACGAGACTCCAGAATCTCTTCCCTCAACATCAATTCCCCGAGGTCTTGATTGGAGTCAAACCAGAAAAGATGATCGATGTCCGAAGCGACTGTGACATCTGCGCATCGCAGATGACGGTAAGTTTCTTCCTTTCAACTATCATTCTCGACCTCCTGGCTAACCTTATTGATTTTCTCAGACAACCGAGTGCCAATATGACCCCCTCCTGCGTTCTTGTCAATGCTGCAAACAGCTCCACCGGCCTTGCACTTTCACAAACATTCGAAACTTCATGGAGCGCTGCCAGCAGGGCAGTGGGGACATCGAAGAGCTGGCAGTCGCTCTGAACATTACAATGATGAGGGGAGGTCGCGCTTTCGCTCTCAGACAGGCTCCTTTTAACCCAGACCTGGAGTACGAAGAGCACTCGGAGGTGGCAGAATAGGTATCTTAATTTGTTGCAATATGGCATGGGCATGGGAGTTTTCGTAATAAAAGGGGTGACCGGACTGGCAGCAGAGTGGTGGAGGAGGACAATTAGTTACTAGTTCGTTGGTCCATCCAGGACCCGAATAGATGGCATTGCAGATTTTGACCGTTTGAAAAATTCGGCAGGTTTTGGACCCTGACTTGTAGCCTTCCTGTGCAGCGACTGTCTCACTAGTCGTCGACAGCGAAGAGCATCATTTGTCTTGAATGAGAGGCTAATGCCCGTTTCACGCAAGGAACACGCAGTCCTGACACCAGTCGTTTACAAGGAACAAGGCCACAAAGCTACCTTTTCGACCTCCATCTTAGCCAGCGCGTCTCGCTGTTCTTCATACTCGGCAAGTTGTCCGATGTCAATGACAGCATCGTCTTTGTCAGGCAATAGGTTTTGCTCGTCCGTCCAAGCATCTTTGACGCGTGTCAATTTGAGCTCAACCTTAGAACGCACACACAAAACATGACTATAGTTGGAGTTTCTTCACCTGCATTTCACCTTTTCCCACTTTCAACACCTTACAATAGGCCATATTTGCCCACAACTTCCACACATTTTGGGAACCATAACACTACACTACCGACCGTGCGCCATCACACATTTTACCCCCGCCTCCACGTTTCTCTACATACATCATTTTTTTTTTCGCCATATGCAAGACTTGCAGCGCGCATTCGAACGAGAGGGCTGGTCAGCACCATGAAACAGACAAGTCGGCACGATGGCACCTCCAGCGAAGAGAATGAAGAACAATAACCGAGTACTAAGTAGTACTAATCCAATTGCTGTGATAACGAAAAATTTTCCTATTTGTACTTACCTAGGTATCTATTTGTGCCATGGTAGGCGGTGTGGGTGCCTAAGGGCTCTTTCCCCACCCTGACATACCGTACCTACCACCTACCTACCTACCTACCTAGGTAGGTACCTAGCTTATAGAATGATAGAGAAAGAGGTAGAAATTTTGGTTAATCTGATATTTCCCTCTATCCCCTTGCCCTTTTTCTTTCCTCTTCCTCAAATTCGTAAGATCTACCATCACACCACCAGACCTCGCACCGTTAGAGGCAGCCCTAGGCTCCATAGTCCCTCTTCTCTACCCCTTAGGTATTTTTATCTACTATATCTTTCTTAAAAGTGCCCTTTAAACCAACCAAACTCGACATCGTGGGCCGTTAGCAAAAAAGACCTGGCCCTCGCGGTCAGAGGCCTGGACTTCTCCAGTCCAGAGTCATCTTTCACTCTTCCCCACTGAGCTCCCGAACTGCCCGCCCAGCGCCAACAGCAGCAGCCTGGCCGGGGAGAGCGAGGAGGAGTCCAAGAGAGCGAAAAAGCAAAAATGGCTTCGCTCTCCTTCGATGGCTGGTGCCGCTGTTCCTCCAAAAGGCTTCGCTCTCCTTCGATGGCTGGTGCTGGTGAAAGGGCAGCTAGGGAGCAGGCATCAATTAGAAATACCTATTCGGGCTCGTTGGTAGCGATACAGTCGAGGGCAAGTGCCATCATTCCAACTTACGTCCCCCAGCTAACCTATGTGGGAGGCAAGTGAACCCAACGCTTTGGTAATTGCCAACACTGCGCAAGGTCTTCTATAGCCTAGCACAATGAATGATTCAACCTTCGTCGAACCACTCTTTACATTAGTACCCCCATCCACGAGCACTCCCTCCTTAAATATGAGAGCCGCAGGGCTTCGACTCTAGTTGTACGATCGACACCGTCCATTAGGCGTGGTGAGTAGGCATTCCAACCCTCTCCTTGATTCGCCATCCAGCTAATCTTACGTCCCAACAGCACACAAACTTCACCCACGTTTTGCCTCTCCGATGGCCTATCCTATTGTTGCGGGAAATTTTGTTTAAAACAAACCTGATAACACCCCGCGGTTGAGGCATGATTTCGTCTCTCCTTCGATGGCCGGTGCCGATACTTCACGAAACAAATAACCTTTCTTGATGAAAAATGACAGCACCCTCGTGCTAGAGGCATTTGCTTCTCCTCTCTTTCGATGATAGGTGTCACTTCTTCACAACTTCCATCCTTCAATCTCGCCACTGTCTCAAAGAACCTGAGATATTGTATTGGCAACGCTGCCTCATTTCCGTTCGCCAGAAACAAACATAACTAATATCAAGGTGAAATCTGGGGCACTCTGAGCGACATTGGAGGCGAGGCTGGTAGCAGCGAAACACAAAGAGGGGGAGAAGAAAGAGGCAGACAAAACAAGAGAGCACAGAAACGCAGACTCTATCCTCTGGATTCCGGCAGGTACCACTAAAAGAGATTGATGAAGCTGATATGTGGCCCAGATAGATGTTACACTCGAGGTTTGGATTGCGATATCGCTCAGTAAATGGCTATCCTAGTTGGGAATTTGAATGAAAATAGCGGCGGGCTTTTCAAAGAGGGATTGCTTAATATCAAGACCAAAAGCGCTGAAAATGGGAGTTCTTCAGCCTGGAGCAGGAATGGGGGGATTTACCTGTATCGTTTACTTAAAAAGGGCACCACAAACACATCTGTTTTCCGGACATGTTAACTTGCATCATCGCCATCGCCGACAATACACAAGCAGTTGAGCCCATAATTGATCACCATTATTCCCGAGCCACTCTAAATACACCAGCAACGATTCCCAAAGCATATTTTCTAAGCATTCATTTCAAGGATGGATAGTGCAACAACGCCAAAGCGGGGATACCAGGATGGGTCAGTCAGTTCAGAGATGTGGTGTATCAAGCCGGCGGTACGACAAGCAAAAGTTCCAAACAACCACCATTGGGAACAAGCGTTTCGACTTCATACACTATGCTGCGGAGACTTCCGTGCGAGCAGTGAAGATTAATGTTCACCCCCCTCCTCCAATAGAGACGGTCGACCACTAGACCCGCCTCTCCGACAAGGTGCCAATTGGCGATTGACGGGAACTTCAATGAATCAGTAGTCCGCGCATTGTCACTCTGGCCTACAGCAAAGGAAGGTATTGCCAGTTCCAAGCCAACCAAAGAGAGGGAGAAAGAACACTCGTAAAATTAGTCCTTGAACCTTAAACAGTCGTTGCATCGATCAGGGCATACATGCATGTACCAGACAACCAAGTCCCCAGCCATGCGGGGGTTGGCGGTGATGCTGCTTCCCACCACTGGCGATTGGCCCACTTGGGTACTAGGCAGTTTGCACCTTTCCATATAGCAGTACCTGAAGCATAAGCATTCGTACAGTGTAAGCCGGCGACGCTCAAGGAGCGACTGTATTTGCAGCTGGATCATGAACGTTGTCGGGCGATGAATTTGTACGTCTGATTCTCCAGTGAGTTGCTGGGAGAGGAACCAGCTTGGTTAACCACGAGATGCACGCAGTGTTTTTATTGGCCGCAGATGTGGGGCTCTGGTGCCACGCTTTTAGATCAACCGCCATGTGGGGCGTCCCACCCCACCCGTACCACCACCACCAAAGTGTCTGGAATGACCATCAATGAGTGCTTTTCTTCGCCCTGGTTGATTCTGTTTGCAAAAAAAAACAGAAGAACGTCCAAAAAGAAAGCCTCCACCCAGGTTCGAACTGGGGGTCTTCGCATTACAAGTGCGACGCGTTACCACTGCGCCATAGAGGCTGTTGGTGTTGGATATCTGACCCAAAGCTGATTTTGACTAACAACCCTACCACACCGGGCACCCATTGCCAATTTGCAATAAACTCTTATCTCCATTGACCTCTTCATAAACATACAATTCACCACCATCCGTAATCGCCCACATCCTCGAGCAGCATCTGGGGCCAGTGCCGTTTCTGCTATGGAGCCCGGTGACTGGGATCTCTTCTGCCGTTGCATGGGGTCCAAGCTCCTCCAGATGTGCACAGTCACTGGCAAATCTGGTCCGTCTCATCCTGTGATTGATTCTTTTCCATCCAGCGACGAGCAACGCAATTGATCGTGATGACCCAACGTATCGCGAGCGCTGGCGCGGAGTTCCCACCCCTCTGGATCGGGTCCAACCTTTTGTGGCCTGGCCAATGATAGCGCGTGTAACACAACGGCCCCCGCACCCAGCCAACTCCACAAGCACGCGGTTTGGGGAGGGAGAAGGAAGGAACTTGGGAAGGTACCGGCAATCCACGCTCTTTCCTACACCCGAGTCCATGTGCACGTGGGAGAAATTTCATCAAAAAAGCGACGTCGGAAATTTCCAAAGGGGTGGTGGTCATTAATTTTGCAATGTTGCGAGACGGCAGCTTCTGAGGGCAAGGATGAGGACTGTCATGCAAGCCCGCTCTCGTCATACGCAACTCGAGCCTCTGAGAATGCCAGGTCGCCGTTGTGCCTCTTTGATTGATTTTTGCTATGGATTAACATATGTAACAAGTGGTCAACGCAATACTAATCATGGTCGTCAGATCTCTTCCACTGTAGCATTTTTTGACCTGTCTTCCGCAGGATGAATTGAGTCCGAGCTGACAAGCCCAAGCTGGCTGGGCAGACCAGGTAGTTGCCCAGAACAGAAGGTGAAAACAACTCCTTCAATAAGAAGCATACAAATTTGCTCCGTCAGCCGCATTTCCTAAAATCAAGCTGAAATGTAGGGTTGAGAAAATACATAAGAACATGCTCATCACCACATCGTTTCTTCCCCTCAGTTTGGCACCTACCCTACACTCGCCGCCGCCGCCATGAGACTACCTGCGATTGCGACGGGGCTGCTTCCCACGGCGGCCCTGGCACAAGTCTTCGCTGTGCCAAAGGGAGACTACAAAGTCCAATGGACCAACAAAGAGCTTGTTGACGAGAGTCGCCAGGACCCATTCAATACAACACACCTGCGACGAATGATGATCTCGCAGTTCACGCCGGTACCCAACGACGCGTGCGTCAAGACATGCAAGATGCCGTACATGTCACCCAAGATTGGCGCGATCGAGGATGCAATTTTCAGCCAAGTCCTGGGCGACAGCGGCTGGCCCCCAGGGGCGCTCGCTGGTCTCGAGGTTGAGATGTGCTGCGAGGTGGATCACACAGCCCGTCGCCCCAAGCACAAGGTGCCCAAGGTGCTCTTTGGCACGGGGCTCAACACGACGAGGCTTCTATACACGGGCACGGCGCAGTACCTGGCAGCTCTAGGGTACGAGGTGATTGTCATGGACCACCCCTACGAGACAGATGTGGTGGAGTTTCCCGACGGTGAGATCGTCTTTGGGGGACGCATCGGACGCGACCCGATCAACCAGACCGAGACGCAGATGGGCCTCGATGTGCGCTCCCAGGACGTGTCGTTTGTGCTGGATGAGTTTAAGATCCGCAGGACGACGTACATTGGCCAGTCGTTTGGCGGTGCGTCGGCAGCGACAGCCATGCCCGACGAGAAGCGCATCGTGAGCGGCGTCAACCTCGACGGCATGTTCCTCGGGCGTGCCATAGCGGCTGGTGTGGACCGTCCGTTCCTCTTGTTTGGCTCCGTGGGGCACAACTCGTCGATGCCGGAGGAGCCAAGTTGGGGCCAGTTCCTCGACTCCATGGACGCCAAGTACCCGGATGTGTGGTACAAGGAGCTGAGTCTGGGCGACTCGGTGCATGGGAGCTACTACGACATGTCGCTGATTGCGGACCTACTGAACCTTCGGGAGAAGGAGGACCTGGCCTCTTACTTTGGCAAGGTGACGGGGGAGAGGGCGATGGAGGTGATGCAGACATACTTGGGTGCGTTTGTCGAGTTCACGCTTCTGGGAGGCGAAGAAGGGGTCCTTGCCGGGGACAGCGATGAGTTTCCCGATGTCACGTTTATCCGGACTTATGAGGACTAGACGCGATTGAGAACATCTCGTGTGAAGAGTTGGAGAAGCAGACAAATAGTTCGCTTCCAGAAGGTACTGGTACTAGACCCACCGACCAATCAGGCATCCCGTGGTGAGACTTGCATCAGCCCTTGGCGGGGTGCAGCGATTCCCCGTCAGCTCATTCGGCCATGCTGAAATGGATGACAATTACCACGAATGATGACAAGAATAAAGGGGTTTAAGCTGTGAGATTAAGTGTTTTGGGTCACCTGCGTCATGATTCCCATAACTCCGCTAGCCCCGCTAGCCCCGCGACCCACGTCATGATGCTGGTCCTGGAGTGAATTCAGAGCTTCAAAAGCCCCTTCCTTCCCTTGCCAAAACACATATCAACTGATCCAAGACCCCGAGCTATCGTAGCCTGCCTGGAAAACCCCGCCTAGCTTTTTAGCCCCCTCAAAACCTCCACCGTCTCGCCATGGCCACCGCCGCAAAGACCATCGTCGCCACGGGCGTCTCCTCTGGCCTGGTAAGCTTCCCATCCATCCCCAAGCTCTCGACTGGGCAACTGACACATCGCGTCAGGGTTTTGAGGCCATGCGCCAGCTCCTTGAGCAAGCCCAGCCCTACAAAGTCATCCTCGGCGCCCGCAACATCCAGCGCACACAAGATGCCTACAACGCCCTCACCTACGACCGCGCTGCCAACCCTGTGACGGTGCTGCCCCTCGAGCTTAATAACCTGCGCAACGTCCAGGCCTTTGCCAAGGAGACCCTCGAGAAAGTTGGCCAGGACAATATCGACTATCTGCTGCTGAATGCCGGCATCACTGATGGCGCAGAGAAGCCTGGGCCACATGGCTCGAAGTGGTCTGAGCCTCTGATCGTCAACCACCTAGGTGAGTATGCCTAGGAGTTCAGAGAAGCGTCATGAGCTGACACTGGATTCAGCCCACCACTATCTGATGCACCTCCTGCGCGAAAAGCTTGTGGCCTCCAAGTCGCGTATTGTCTTTGTCTCCTCGGGCGCCGTCCGCAACGTGCCCGACGTCTGTATGTCGCGCAGCCCACCAGCCTAACAATCCTCCGCTAACGATCCCAGCCGTCATAGAAGACCAGGTCAAGGGAGCCTCTGGAGCCTCAGGTCGGAACGTCTACTGTGCCACCAAGTTCATCGCCCTCCTGGGCGCCCATTGGTGGCGCCGTCAGCTTTGGGGCCAGTGCGACGTCGTCGCCGTGTCGCCTGGTCTCATCCCAGGCACCGGTCTTGCTCGAGGCACTGACCTGAAGCTCGACCCCAATTCACCCGACGCCAAGTCCCCCGCCGAAGGTCCGTTCCATCCAGCCGAAACTTGTCTACAAAGTACTAACTGAAGCCAGGTGGCGCCAACGTCCTCCGTGCCCTGTTCCGGAGTGACTTCCCCGAGGACCCGCAGCAAATCTTCCTCACCAGCTGGGGTGAGTGGTGGGCCAAGGACGTGTACGGCAACTCGCTCGACGAGAAGCTGCAGGATAAGTGGTGCCCGAGCAAAGAGCAACTGGAGAAGGAGGAGGGTCTCACTTCATAGATGCCGACCTACCATGAATGACGAGGCACAATGGTAATACATTCGACCTAATTCTCACCGTGATTGTAGGATTCTCTCGAAAAATCTGCAGCTGCACGGGACTTGATTCGTTGTTTCTAGAAGATGGCTACACCATTTGGCGGACTGGCGACGCCTCCAGGTACCTATCATGGTTAGTACAAGAACATCATGCAACCTCACATCACTCACCTTCAGCGGCATGCTGCTAAAGAAAAAGGTCCACCGCTTCCTCTTCTCGCACTCCTCACTCAGTCTCTCCAGATTGAAATACTCCCCCAGTGGCAGACCCCACCCCGCCAAACACCACTCGTGAAGCCAGAACCGCTGGTCCTGGCACGGCCACGCCTCCACGCTCGGCTGGTCGCCCGCCAGCGCCGCAAAACCCTGCTCCCAGACCCAACGCAGCGTCGCCTCGGACGACTCGAGCCCAATAGCCGGTGGCACCTTGATATCAGCCAGCGCCTGGCGCTCCTCAGGCGATATCTTGTCGTAGGCGCGCATATAGCCCGAGCGGACAAAGAGGATGTCACCCTCGCGGAACGTGGTGCCCTGGTAAGCGGCGACTTCCTGAAGGGTCGACACGGGGATGCTGGTCGACTCGAACATGGCGGGCTTGAGACCCTTGGCGTCGGCCCAGGCGGCGTAGTCGAGAAGCACGCCACGTCCCACGATGCCTCCATTATCAACCCACGCTACAGTCCTGTCAGCTCGTCCATGATGAACCACTACTGTAGGACAGAGTCATACACTGAATTCCAATCGCGCTCGTATTTTGCAGATCCTCAAATGTCCGGCCATTGAAGAAAAGCTGCTCTTTCTGGTAGCCATAATGTCGGAACCCGTCCCACTGCGAGCTGCTCTGCGTGTTGAATGTCAGCGTATCGTCGTGCACGACTCGCGGGCTCTTGCGCCACATCTTGTGCTCGAGGGGCGCGCGCCCAAAGCACGGCGTCGTGAGGTGGCCCAACGCCAGATCCAGCGGGATGCGCCCGCCGTCGATGATCTCGCGCGCCGCCGCGGCCGTGTTGGCTGGGGTGAGCAGGTTAAGCATGCCGAGCTCGTCATTTTCGCCAAAGAGGCCCCATGCGTTGCCGGGGGGGCCGTCCTTGCGGAGAGGAAGGGCGTCGAAGGAGGGCCTGGGGGACATGATGGTGTTTTGCCGGGAGCGTTTCTGAGAGGCGGAGACTGAGGTTTGGGTTACACACTGACGAGGGGCATCGAGAGGTCTTATTCTAATCCCCTAGTGCTTATTCGGGGGCAACCCCTCTCCAAGAACGGCGCCTCCGCATCTCGCTCGGTCTTTACTCCGTCGGTTTAGCGGTGCCGAGATCCATGATGGCGGGTCCGTGGTTGGGGTTTGGGTTCCGCTCTCAACGGCGGGTCTAGCGAGGGGCGCCGTGATAGGACGGTGGGTAACTAGGTACTCGTATACAATGTTTGACGACATGTTTAACGACGCTGGTGTCTCACCAGTGGGAAATTGGCAAAGGCCTGTTGCTCCCGAGAACCCGAGATGGATTCTGCAAACAGATGAGTATTCACAAGTTTAAAACCAGATGAATTTCTTGTTTGCTTTTGAGTATCACCGAATGCTTCTGCTGAGACTGCCTCCAACATGGGAAGGGTTCACGATGGTGCCATCGTAGCAAACTTGGGTGGCTCGTCTTAATTGTGCCGCCAGCTGGCAACACCTGCGTAACGGCTACACGGCGTCTCGTCGCATCGTGTCCAAGTCAGCTGACCGTGAGGACTTCACAATTTAGAAACTACTACAATTCATCTGCAAATATATTCTGTATCAGTATCTCTCTCTCCCTCCAGGCTCCCACGTTTCACGCCTACCTACCGGTCAACAACAGTCCCTCGACGCTCTGACGCGCCATCACAACCCCCTCACCTGGCCTACAATGTGCACATTCGAGATCAAAGTCACCCTCTGCAAATGCAGAGACCCCGACTGCAAGCAGCGCGCCGAGGAAATTGCCGACCACCAGCTCCCCGAGGGCGGCCACACGGTCCGCATCACGCAGTACTACCGCGTCTCGGCCGTGTGCCTCGGCTGGTTCAAGAACGACGACGCTGACAGGGTCATCCTCAAATACGGATACCCGGAGTGGAACGCCAACGGGACGCAGGACTGCCGCGGAAACAAGAAGTTTGTGCACCACAGAGTTAGGGAGAGGGACTCGTGCATGTGTGGAGCTTGCAAGACGGGTTGCGTCCAGCCGACGGCGGGGGAGAGAGAGGAGGGGGGGAAGGGGGCGAACGACAAGGAGCTGCATCAGTATCTGGACAGGATCACGAACCCAGCTCTGACATCCGGAAGTTAAGAGGTGGTAGGACTTGAGAGGAAGGACTGTGGGAGAAGGGCATGTCGGATGGACTGGCAGCACATGTGGCACTACTAGTTGTCTTGCCGGGATGTACTATTCGGGACCTGATGTTGCGGGTTTTGTTCCGATGTGCTGAAATGTTGTTCATATGAACGGACTCGATGAATTGAGCACGTAGTGACTTAGGAGTGTTCTATAGCAACAGATTCACTATCCACTTTGCGGTGAGCCCGACTTGAAGGAATACCCCATCATGATTCACAACTTTCGAGCTCCGGTGCCATCCCCCATTTAAACATCGCCGCAAGTTTCTTTCCTCTTCGTAACCCCAGAACCTTCTACCACCGTTGGATATCACGAGATACCGCACACAACTCCATCTCGAGCCACCTCCAACTCGAACATCATCCCGAAACTGCTCTTCCGAAACTGCTCGCCATGAAAATTAGAGGTATGCCACGCCACAGACTTGTCGCACCCGATTCTAACACTTATAGCCATCACATTTGCCATGATTGGCGCTACCGCCGCCCTAGCCGTCGACTTGAAGAACGACACCTCCCTCCAGCCTGACGGCTGCGACATTTCCTGCCACCCCTGGTACACATTCTGCGTCCGCCGTCCCTACAACTACCGGTGCGATGATCACGGAAGATTCAAGCACAGAGACCGCTTCGACGGATGTGAGAGGCAGTGCTTCTGCCGCTGCGATGCCTTGGCTGAGGGTGGAGACTAGGTCACTATTCATAACACGAGATACCGGAACGTGAGGTGTGGAGGAAGATGATGTATTCAATACCAATGCGCTCTAAAAGAACAGGTCGCTTGGAGAAATCACGCTTCTATTCTCTAGTTTTTATCTTCAAGAGTCCTCCGTCCCTCAGGCCATTGATCAAGGGAGTTGTATTGTCTCACAGGGCTGTATTGCCTTCTGTTAGCGCCCTGTATGGTGGTGGTGCATTGTTTTGAGGTGATGCGTTGTTTTGCGACTGGGTATTGTCTTGGAATGGTAGCTGCGGTTCCATATCCTGGAGTGGTATCATGCCGTTCAGCCCGTATACGTTTTCTAGAGCAGAGCTTGCCTGGCGTGGCGGTCCCATGCCATAGTACATGACGCTCGGCTGCCCCATATATAGAAAAACAACAACAGCGATCATGAGACTTCAGACTTGTCAGCATTTCCTAGATCAATTTGTCTCCTGGGTTACTCACTATCCCTCAAAGCCGACAAATAGGAGCTCATCTGAAAGCAATTTGTTGGTCGGCTCGTGTCCCTCTACCATCAAATATAATCGAAACAGGCTTCGGCCAAAGATCAAGAGGATGGCGGATACATAGAACCCCAAGAATACCCACTCACGCCGGATGAGCCGTCGGGCTGTTCGGACATGATACCTGGCATACCAGTACAAGCCGATATAATGACAGACGAAGACAAGGAAGATCAGAATAGCGCCAACATTCAAAGCGCCACCTACATTGTTGAGTGTCTTCCCTATCAGGCCTCTTGGTCCTTCCAAAGTGGAAAGCCCACCGCCGATAAGTTGGATAATGACGCAGATGACTTGAAGGACAATCATGGAATAGCAAAAGTTGTATTGGTCCCAGTGATTTATTGCGGAGAAGAGGTGGTCGACACTATATGGAAGCAGGCGTTAGCTGAGCGTGATGATGAGTCCGGGAAAGGGGGGTTCTCACGCCTCGGGTAGAGCCGTGTAGATGGCTATGAGGAAAAACAAGGGAGCAGCCGTGATGAATGCGCTTTGAAGCAGGAAACCAGGGTACGAGAACGGCTCTGCCCCTATCACAACGCGCCCACAGTACCCTAGCATCTCATAGATGCAGCCCAAAGCCATATATAAGCCGAACAACAGGCGTTTCCAACGGTAGGCTAGCAGTACGTGGCTCTGAAGGGCCAGCGTGAAGAAGATGGTGAAGCCGATGTTGACGGCCATCGATGGGCGATACTTGAGGATGCTCATTTCGATGGGGCAGGTGAGTAGAGTGCAGTTGGTACCAGGGCCTGCGCCCACAAGGGAGGCCACCAGGGGGCCTCCTGGGGGCTGGCCCGCAAGCTCCGCCTCTGCCAGCATGATCGGTTGCCGGTTGGGAGTATGGCTTTGAGGGGTGGCCAAGCGAAATGGTAAGAATGGCACGGTTGCAGATGAAGTATGGCGGCACTGAATTGGAGCCAAAAATGTGGTTGTATAGTCGAATGATGCTGTCAGCATGTTGTGGTCGAGAGGAGAGCCTACATCTCCCTTGGTGAGCCTTCCTTGGTGAGCCTTCCTTGGTGAGCCTTCCTTGCTGCTACCAAAAAGGATCTGCCTTACTCATGGGAAGGAACGATGTCATGTCGATATGCAAAACATGAAGGGAGATTGCACCTGTAAGGTAAGGTAGCTGCTAGTGAGGCCATACGCGAAGTACTGGAGGAAGCAATGCTCAATTACCCATCCACCTTGACTCGAGCCGGGCTGGGTGCTAGCAAGTGTCAAAGGTCAAGTGCGGATAAGTAAATCAGCAGCCAAGACTCACTCATATTTAATGGCAATTTTGCGACAGGAAAGACTGCCAGCTCCCTCTACCTGAATAATCTGAAGCTTAAGGCCAGGCACTATGAGGCTCCGTTGGTAGGGCATTCCTTATGGCGCTTTCCAAAGCTAACAATATTCCTTCAGATTGCAGGTGCCTGTTACATTATCAGGACCAAGTCTCACTCCCAAGTGATAGTTTGTTCTAGCACCACTTCACACCAGGCAACTATGAGGCTCTTGTGATCTTCTCTTGCAGCTCATATCATGTCGCCTGGTCGAATTTAGCCTCGGCGACTTTATTGTTGGAGAGTAGCAATCGATGTTCTCGAGGTGAATGTGCATGCCCATATTGCCAAAGTGCCATCTAGATGGGGTCTCACTGTTGGCAATCGGCAAGATGATGCTATTCACACCATGGCACAAATTGTAGCTTGCTTACCTACTCACAGTACTCCAACTAGCAGGTCCTTCGACTACGGGCATCCTCGGCACCCGACCTTTGGGTCTTGGCTTTACTCCAACGTAAACAAACCGAACCCCTCTTACTGATACGACGTCCGGTTTCGGCAAGTGTCTTCTGACCATGCTGTGATTGCCTCTCTTTGTTAGGCATCTACGAGTATCTATCTGCGCATGACAGCATATAGACGGAACACTGTCCATCATAAACTTACGGCCTATCGGGAGGCACGCTGCCATCAATTGATAGTCAACGCCCCGCCTGCCACCAACTCCCACCATGCGCTCCATCCGGACACTCTCCGTAGTCGGCTGCCACGCCGAAGGTGAAGTCGGCGACGTGATCATCGGCGGCGTCCTCGACGTGCCCGGGAAGACCATGTACGACAAGCTCGTGCACTTCCGCACCAAGGACGACCAGATCCGCCAGCTGGTGCTCAACGAGCCGCGCGGCCGCGCCTCGATGAACACCAACCTGGTGCTGCCGCCGTGCAACCCGCTGGCCGACGCGGGGTTCCTCATCCTGGAGAGCGAGGAGTACGCGCCCATGTCCGGGTCCAACACCATCTGCACGGCCACGGTGCTGCTGGAGACGGGCATGATCCCCATGAAGGAGCCCGTCACCGAGCTCAAGCTGGACACGGCGGCAGGGCTGGTCGGTGTTACGGCCGAGTGTGGAGGCGGCAAGTGCAGGAGTGTCTCGTTCGACAACGTGCCTGCTTTTGCCGCGGCGCTGGACCTGCCAATCGACGTCCCTGGCCTGGGCATCGTGTCTGTCGATGTGGCCTGGGGCGGTATGTGGTACGCCCTAGTCGACGCAGCGTCGGTCGGCCTCAGGGTGGAGAACCAGCACGGCCCACGGCTGGTCGAGGTCGGGGAGCGCATCAAGCGAGCCGTGCAGGCCCAGTACACCCCCGTGCACCCGGAGAACCGAGACATCCGTGGCGTGTCGATCCTGGCCCTCACCGAGCCGCTGTACGAGGGGCCTGGTGGTGGCAAGACGGCCAAGAACACCGTGGTTGTGTCCCCGGGGCGCTTTGACAGGAGCCCCTGCGGCACGGGAACGTGTGCGCGCCTCGCTGTGCTTCATGCAAGGGGCCAGATCAAGCAGGGCGAGCTGTTCCGGCACCGGAGCATCATCGGCACCGAGTTTGAGACGTATATCCGGGGGACGGCAAAGGTGGGCGAGTACGATGCGGTGCTGCCCACTGTCAAGGGGCGCGCCTGGATTACCAGCTACAAGCAGATTGTTCTGGACCCAGAGGATCCGTATCCCAATGGGTTCAGGGTCGGCGACCAGTGGCATGCGGCCGGGGATCCCCAGTGACGAGACGGCGTTGGTTGCCAAGCATGGAGGTTTGTACAGTGTGCCTGATGGGGACTCTGGGGACACTTCGAGGCTGGTGATAATACGCGGTACGCACACGCACTGCAAGCAGGTGCTCAGAGCACGAAGTCTACGTCGTACTCGTGGGCATGCGGAGATATCCTCCGCCGCCTGGAACATGGCGGTCTGTCAGGAGCTGGAACAGGCACCACCACAGTTACATGTGCTAAGATCGAGTTCCTTTTCGGCAGTGAGACCATCCCCACAGTGAGACACCAGAAGACACCTTCAGCTGGGGACATGACAGGTAACAAACACTAAATATATATACGGCTAAGCACTCCTGTCAGCTCTGGACATATTCCTTTCTCAAGGCTAGAGATCTGCATCTCTACCATCTCAAGTTGGGAATCTTGAGCAGATTTCGTTTACAAGTGTTGGTAGTCTTGAAGTACGAAGAAAGACGGTGCCACATCAACGCGAAAAGAATGTACGGATACTGCAGATCATTCGAATGTTTCAAACCTTCAAACCAAAAGGCGGGTCTGGATCTGGACGGATGGATGCTACTTAAAGGCTCATAATCCGCAGCCTACACACTCGTGCTCGTAGTTCCATCAACCTGACATCCCATACAACACTTTGAATTGAACCTCCATAACCCTCACGTTAGTCACTTGCCACACCACAGTCCATCTTGACCCCGTATCACATAGAACAACTAAACGTTGTTCGATTGTCTGCACTACCCTTCAATATGCGATTCACCGTCGTCCTTGCGCCCCTCCTGGCAGCCGCCACCACCCAAGCGGCAGTCCTGCAGATATGCCACCAAGCCCTCTTCAAGGACTGCACATCTATCACCGGACCCAACGGACAATGTGTCAAGATCCCCACCGACTACGATAACAAAATCTTCTCTGCCAGAACAACCTCAGGCGACTACTGCACCACATACGCGGATTCCGCGTGCAAGACGCTGCTGATCCCCAAGATCGACAAGTACGGCGTCCCTACTCTCCCCAGCGGCGCACGGACGAGCAGCGTCAGGTGCTACGACTAGAGGAGGGCAGGCATAAAGGTCGGGGTAGTGCTGTTGAGTTTGGTTATGTGTGCATGAACAAGTTGCCTAATGAGGACATGATGGATGTTTTGACGGGAAACATGGACACACCAGAGGCTCAGAACGGGCGCAGTCCCCATGCGGTGGGAGTAGGCACCGCCAGACCGAGTACTAGTCAATATAATAGCCCTGTATTCGTGCTTGGATAGCATTTCTTTTCAGCACCGAGATCATCCCATAGTGAGACATGAAGGTGCCGTCAGCCGGGTACATGACGAGGAATACATGTAGTACAGACGCGAGCAAATACTCGTACGTACCAAGCACTCCGTACAGGAAACCCGCCTCCCGTATTGGCCCCATGCCTTCTCCAAAATTACCGATCAGCATTTCGAATGTCCTGTTGGAGACTTGGGGAAGCTGCGGTAGCTGCTGTGAGCAGCATCTGCTCTCGACAGATGACAGATGACCCGATGGCCCGAGTCACCTGGTCTTGACCTGCTGCGAGACACGGATATGAAACCCAAGGAATGGGTATTTAAGGGCCTTGATGCTCCGTTCAGCTAGCAATCCACCCAAACAAACCAACCTTTGGTCCGTAACATCAGGTCCGCACGCTGCCAGACCAAATCGTCTTGGCCCCCCCAGACCATTAGTAACCCTCAATATCACCAACAGCCTCGCACAACATGCGATTCACCGCCATCCTTCTCGCTCCCCTCCTGGCAGCCACTGCCACCCAGGCGGCGGAGATCAAGATATGCCGCAAGATCGTCTTCCAGGACTGCACGGTCCTCACCGTGGCGGACGGACAGTGCGCCAAGGTCCCCGAGGCCTTCAACAACCAGGTCTCGTCTGCCAAGGTGCTCAAGGGCAGCTACTGCGAGTCGTACGACGTTCCGTGTGAGTCGTCGCCGATCCAGAGGATTACCCACCTCGGCTTCGCCGCTCTCCCCGGGGGCCAACGGACCAGCGGCTTCCGCTGCTACGACTAAGAAGGCCGTCTGGAAGACATGAATCCAGGGGTGGTGTACGAACGTGGGGACTGGGTGGATATACCGTCAATAGTTTGCCTGTTTGTTAGTCGTATCCAATATTCAGTGTTACTCCTAGTCCACCAGCCTATCATTTATGTGACCCAGGATTCTATGAGCAGCTCAGAGACGCCTAGCCATGGAGTACCCAGTAGGCCCTCGGGCTTGACAGGCCAGCTCCTATCCCTGGGGAAACGCAGCGCGGCGCTTTCCCACTCTTTCTCTTCCCTCAACTCCGCACTGACATGGTTACATACTCGTATGATCGGATTGAGTTGTTCCTCTTTTTTTTCCTCTCCCCAGCAGTGAGACATGAGGCCATCCTCGGCTCGTGATACCATGGGTTCTACATGTATCTGGCCGAACACCCTCTCCATGCCAGTCAGGCATGCCGCCAGACGAGAAATCGACACCTCAAACACCCCGTTATGAATTTCAGACAGCCACGGCCTAGAATTCCACTGGAATGTTATCCGGATCTATCTTCGACAGGTGACTCTCGGATGTTTCAAATCCCCAAGCCGAAAATCTCCAAGCCGAGCAGAGTGCCAATATATCAACATGCTGCAAATCCTATAGATCTAGACCTCAAAAATGGATATTTAAGCCCTATTATCCCCTATTTGGTTCCAGGGCTGAGCCCAGAAGTTAACACAGTCCCCCTCCATCAGCTCTACACGCGCGCGCAAGTAAGCCTCCTGCGGCCGTGATGTAAGTCCCATCTACCGTGATACTACAGTCCATCTTGGCCTCGAAACTAACCATGATCCAGCTACCAGCACCAAAATCCACCATGCGATTCACCGCCGTCATTCTTGCCCCATTAATGGGAGCCACCGCCGTGTACGCGGCGACCATCCGGATATGCCACGGCTACGACTTTCGGGACTGCAGGAATATTGCTGCACCGAGCGGACACTGCACCGCGGTCCCCAGAGCTTTCAACGACCGCATCGCCTCTGCCAAAGTGATTTCGGGCAAGTTCTGCAGCTCGTATAAGCACGTTACGTGCGACATAGAGACAATGTTCGTCCCATACATTGACAAGCACGGCGAACGCGCTCTCTATCAGGGTGACGAGACCAGCGGCTTCATCTGCTACGACTGAAGGATGGGGACCTGTGAATCTTTGGTGTTGGGATTGGTTGGATATACTATTGCAAGTGTACCTATCAGTATTGAACATGTCCGATGCACCGTGCCTGGTATCCCGCTTGATTTCCTTGTGCATACCTCAGGACTGCGTGAGAAGCTCAGAGAGCAATTATTTTATCCTCGTGCTTGAGAACCCAGGCTCTATCCCTTTGAAACCCACATACTGCCTAGCCTCGAGCCAGGCACCGTCGTGATTACATATATTTGCCTTGAGTGGTCTCACAACGTTGGATTACCTATGCAATGAGACGTCAGCTTGTGACATGAAATACCAATGCAAGCACAGGCATGCATACACATATACATGGGTGGTTGCTGTCGATGCCGGTGTAGACGGCGTCTAGGCCCTGTCATACTGTGTAGTGACGCTGACTGGTTTGCCATCGACGGTGAATGTGGAAGTAATTATACCGTTCCACGGCCGAGCTCTTGTCGTGGGTTGATCATGTCTTCAGCACCTAGGCCGATGACTTTGACAAGATGCCGACAATACATTGGCATGGCAGTCTTACCCGGGATAAAAGATACCGAGCAACATGAATTGATACCGCCCAGACTATTGATGAGGCTAACGATCCTGTTGGTCAATCGCCTCTCCCGACTGTGGCTAACGCCATTCCCGCTCCGTGCGGGGGGAAGATGGTGTCCCCAAGATGAGACACATTATTCGGTATGGATTGTCGGCCGACGGGTACGAGTAAAATAATTCAAAATGAGGACTGGTGATGGCGAAATATCATGATTATTCCCCCAATGCGAGCAATGGAAAACTGTAATCGAGATGTAGACGGCAAAGGTGAATGGGGTGGCTTCAAAATTGGACGCGACAAGATTTACACATTGCAAGGCATACTGTCACTCAAAGAACGAGAGTGGAACACAATCAATGGGACGTCAAGAGTTGGGCTTTGCATGCAAAGACATTGCTCGAGAAGAAGAGAAACATGCACCAATTCATATGTGACCCCAAACTGCTGCGTCAAGTCGGTCGCTCTGAAATTATTATCTTAGGCCAAGGACACAGTGGAGCCCAAGACGCGCGGTCTACAAGCAACCGGGAATATGTCATTAAAATATACATGGGAGTTGCCGCGCGCATCTAGCACCAGCCGAGAATGTCTGCGCTCGACGTTAGCCACCAGTGGGGAAAAGGCAGGGCATCGTGACGCGGATACATACCAAGAGTGCACTGGTCGTCGGTGTAGTGGCCGTTGATGTAGCAGTCCTTCTCGGGGGAGTAGTCCCAGCCGCTTTACACATTGTCAGTCCGCCAAATCCAACCCGGTCATATCGGGAATCGCCCATAGGACATACCAGTTGGTGAACTCGTTGATGGTGACGCACTCGCCCTTCTTGACGCACTTGAAGCCGTAGGCCTCGTCGCGGGTCAGGCGCGTGACGACCTCGGCGTCGGTGCTCGGGCTGGCGCGGCAGTTGACGTACTCGGAGTTGCCGCTGATGACGCACGACGAGCTGGGGGGCGCCGAGGACTCGGTCGGGGCCGAGCCGGCCGACGTGGTCTCGGTCGCGGACGGCACGGCAGGCGGCGGCACGTAGCAGTCGTCGACCTCGGCGGCCGGGGCGGCCATGAGGCCGGCGGGCAGGACGGCGGCGGCGAAGAGGGCGGCGAGTCTCATGGTGACGGTGTTGGGTTTTGGGGGAGTGGGAGCAAAAAAACGAACGTGGAGTTGGGAGCTGGACAGGCTTGTGGGTTCTGCAAGCTAGCTTCTAGTTTCTCGTCGATCTGGGAATCTCGGGCCTTATTATGTACATCATGGACTGATACCCCGGACGGTAGGGCTGGCGAGGGACCGCGTAAGACCGTAAGACGGGCAGTTGGTCCCCCGACTCATCAGCAGAGGAGCGGTCTAACAGCCTGTGGGATTGGCTCTCCAGGCCAAGGAATTCTGGAGACCTGGGCTGATTGAGTAAAGTGCCAGGATTGTGATAAATGAGCACTGTCAGCCGCAGCTCCGCTTCGACTCAGGGGCATCTGGAAATCGTCGGATATCCGTGTATTTGGGGCAACTTCGCTCCCGTCGTATTTCCCCATGTCGGGCCTAGTTCGCTAAGGCCGACTGCCGCAGCTATGCGGTGTGGAACCCCAAGCATTGAACCCCGATTGCTACGAGGTATCGTTCACGATAAGGTACGCAACAGCACCTAATGCTCCTCCTAGTAGATCTCTTGATCAGCAGCTTGTATAATACGCAATGGCAATCGGTGTACATGCTACTCGCAGTCTGCCTTGCTCCCGCGGTTGAACCCCATTGCAGCAAGGATACGGGCAATCAACACCCATTCGCGTCGTGATAGGCAGCTCCAGGTGGCTGTGTGCCAGGGCCAGGGGTGCCAAGAATTCGAGACCCAAACACTGGCAATGCATGGCAGCATGGCCATCTCAGCCCTGCCCTACGACTATGCGTGCGGGGTTCCTACATTAGCTCGCTGGCAGTCGGCTCGGCGGGGATTCCGTTCGAGCACCACGTATGTAGTACATAGTACTCATGAGAGTATCAATCATGACGCGAAGTGGCCAAGATGAAGATTATGGTGGTGGTACCGATACCTCCCCTCTCTTTCTGTACCCCCTGATATGTATAAAAGATGAGCCAATCGGCCTCCAGAAGAGTCGATTCACAGCCGTGGACCCTTGGCCCAACCTCTCATCAACATTCAGCTCCGTCATCTTCATCCTGCAGCCTAGCAGGGAAGGGAAGCAGCCCGGCGCTCATACTCAGCCAGCATCTCGCACAGTTTATCCCCCTCCTCGCGTTCCAGCCTGTCGCGCCGGTAAGCCAGTTGCCTTTTCCGATAGCCCAGCGCTGTCCGGCCTGCCGAGTCAACCGACGTAGCGTCCAGCCCCTTGTCGAGGAGCCATTTGCACACCTCGATCCTCTGCCCATCGGTCTCTCCGTGGTTGAAGCCCCCAGCCGCTGTCATGAGCAGCGTCTCGCCCTGGTACGTCTTGAACTGGAGATCCGCCCCATGCTCGATGAGCAGCTCGGCGGCAGGCAGGAAGCCGTACGTCGCGGCGACATACAGAGGCGGGTGGTAGCCATAATTGGCGGCGAGGTTGGGGTCCGCGCCGCACTCCAGCAGGGCTTTGACCCTGTACAGGTCACCAGATGTGGCAGACGAGCGCAGGGCCATGATCAACGGGGTCTGTTCATCAGTGACCCTGTTGGGGTTGGCGCCGTGCTGTACGAGCATTCTTATAACCTCCCCCCCGAGCTTGGGCCGCGCTGTGGATGTCGTCGACTGAGAGCCGGGAGACGGTTCGCTCTCGGCCAGGCGCACAGCCCCTTCCAGCATCAATCCTCTGCCGCGGACGTTGTCAACATGGAAGTCCCCGCCGTTGACGAGAAGCCAGTGGGCAATGTCCATGAAGCCAAAAGTCACGGCGTTGGAGACTAGGTCTCCCCAGGGGAGTTGGATATTGTGGGAGGCGGCATGCGATACTAGAAGCTCTATCATCGCCGTATCCCTCCTTCGTATAGCCATTTCAACAGTCGGTTCGGAGGGATGACGAAGTGAGTTTTCCAGGCCGAAACCCTTGTCAAGTAGCACCTTTAGGATGTCCATGAGGCCATACCTGACAGCAGTCCATACCGGCGGCTGAAATGGGTCAAAGTCTCCACGCTGAATGTCGGCGCCGTTACGGAACAACCAGTCGGCCACTACGGTGCGATCTTCGCGTCCACATAGAGCGCAGCTGAATGGAGTTCGTCTTTGGTGGCAGAGAGCGTTGATATCAGCCCCCGCTTCCAAGAGAAGCTTGGCAGCCTCGGTCTCCCGAGTGGTGTGCAAAGGCGTGAGACCGTTCTCGTCGGGGATGCTGGGGTCTGCACCGCTGTCGAGTAGCAGTCTAACAATTTCAGGATCCGTTGCATAGTGTAGGGGCGTGCGTCCGGAGTCATCTGCGGAATTGATGCCCGCAGCGGCCCCACGGTCTAAGAGTATACTGACTGCAGCTGGCGTCCCGTTCTTAGCAAAGCCGTGGAGTGCCGACAAACCCGAATCATCAACTGCCAGAAGGTTCGCCCCATGCTTCAGAAGAGCCTCGACGGTCCGGATGCTGAGAGATGAGACTATGCATCGCGATGCCGCGTACAGGGGCTTCGCGGAATTACTAGTGGGAGCCTCAACGTCGGCACCTCTCTTCATAAGCAGCTCGATGACGTCTACAGATCCCAACCTCGCCGCTTCAGAGAGTGCCCCTGGCTCGTCTGCCACGTCCGCCCCATGGTCCAGGAGCGCCTGAACTACCTCAACCGAGTTGTGCTGCTCAACTGCCAGCCAGAGAGGCGGCGATTGCTGGCCTCGCTCGTGGTAGTCCGAGGGCATGGCACTGGCGCCGTGGGCAAGAAGCAGAAGCGCAGCCTCCCTGCGTCGGTTTGAAAGCGCCCATTGCAGAGGTTTTTTACCATATCCCCCGTCCTTGACCATGAGGTCCACTCCTGGTATGGAGAGGAGTTGTTCGAGAGCCCCAATGGAGCCATTCGCGGCGGCTTTCCCCACGGGGGAGTGGTGATTGTTATCGACATTTCCAGCGACGAGCTCGTCTCTCATACGGTCGACGCCGAGGAGCAACTCCAGGACGCCTTCACTATTGTACGTGGCGGCGGCGGTGACGTGACTTAGCTGGACCACCTCGGGCACAAGGGACAGGCATTTTGTGGCCGTGTCTTGACGGCCCTTATACGCTGCCCAGTGAAGGGCGTGGTCGCCAAAGGCCCGGTAGAGAGGGAGCTCGGCAATCCCCAAGTGGCGGCGCGAGGTGGCTGCCCAGTTGCGAAGGTCGCGGGCCGTGCTGAGATGGCGGGTGATGTTCTCCAGGGTCTCTGGCGGGAGCAGCTGGAGGGACATGATGCAGGCGCGATATTGTCGCCGTCAGTGTCAAATGTTTAACGCTAGAGCCGGCATTGGCGAGTCCTCATGAATCAATGATTGAGGACATCCAGGCATCCATCTGGTGTGCGCTGTTGGTCTGACTGCCAGCACGTGCTCTGCAAATCACGGCCTCGCAGTTAGTTGCGTGTCCAACGGAGGTTGCCTAAAGGAGCCAAGAGGCACGCTCCCTGGGCACTTGTGTCTGCATCTGCTCCAGGCAGTGGCTAGGTCTGCGCCTCACAGAGGCGGTCAGAACATGTGGAAAGGGTCGAAAGGACGATGCAGATCAAAGGTGTCGATTGCGTGAGGTGCAAGGACGCTGCATCGCAGTGTTCCTTCCCCGCTATTCTGTCACTCATGCTCTAACTGTATAGGGTAAGCTTTCCAACACTAAAACAACCAACTAGCTCATCCGGTATGGTGTAGTGGCCAACATTTGACGCTCTCAATCGGCGAGTTCCTCGCCAACCTAGAACCGTCAAGCCCTGGGTTCGATTCCCAGTACCGGAGTTTATTTTTTCTTTTTGGTGTATTCATGTATATATATTTTTTTGGTCTTGTATTTGTATTTGGTACAAATTATTTTATGAATACTCACCTCCCCAGAGACCCCATCATTGTTGCCCCTTGCCTAGACCTTCCAAATGCATCAATGTTCGGCTGTGCAGGTCCTGGTGGATCAGGGCCACAAAGGTCTGTACTTGTATGCGGACCAGTCTAGCAGACGTGTGAAGATGGCCCCGCTCAGGCAATCAAAATAGTCTTCAAAATTACGAATATGGCGTCTAGATTAGGGGGGCTCTATCACTGGCTTTCTAGATGTGGTGCTGCCAGGTCATGTCGCTCTAGGGTAAGAGTGCCATGTACGGAGTACTTGGAGGCGCTCGGGGGCGCTCAGGGAGGGTGGCCGCATCCGAGTCCCTGCCAGGTAGGGAGGGTCACTGAAGAGTACTAAAATCCAGGATACGTTATGGGCGACATCAGTTATCATCTGTCTCCCCATCTCTGGGGGTCAAAGAGAGGGATGTTCCACCGCGACGTCGACGGTAACTTGAGGCTTGGCAGGTGATGGCGTAACGCTTTTTTTCCACGTGGGGTATTCCATCCTTGATTTAGTTAAGCGCTCGACGGGTATTAGCACGAGGTCTTTGCCAAAGATGCATCTTCCGGTAGCATTACGGAGTACAGCAGTATTCTACGGAGTATAGGCCAACATGTTTCGACGTCATCCGGGCCCGGGGATGCGATGCAGTTGCAACCTCGGGTATCTAGCGTTCTCGAACTATTCTCGAAGGGCGAAGAGGGCCAGGGGGGTCAAGTGTGAGACGGTTGAACCGACCCAGACGGAGAATAGGGCCAAACGCCACCTGCGGCGTTATTCTCAAGCGGTCGAATCACTGCCCAAGACGCCTTTTAGCCGCCAAAATCTTATTTCCAGGTCGGCACTCCTCGCTCCTCGCAACTCGTATAACATTCAGGTCAACGCACCACCAGCCGCTCGTGATCTACGACCTGCTTCCCGCAATCGTACACGGGGGTTTCCAACCAACAGTTTTCCCTGGCAACCCTCCCGCTGGGCCTGAATCGACACCTCGGTGATAATATAGAGTACGGATATTAGTTGCTCGCTGCGGCTTTCCCAAGTCCCGGCCGTCTTTCCCCGAAGGGGGGGGTTTGGCACCGCTGATCTCCAGCCTTGACCCGCCCAGCCTCCAGCGCAACCAAGGAGAGCCGACAGCTGCCAACCCGCCCCCGGCACCTGAGATCAAGTTTCCCCAACTGAATGCCTAGCCGCTGCCCTCTGATACGTGCGCTTCTAGCACAGTCTCCCCATCTCCCCCAGCCGTGTCCCCGGCCCACCCACCCCGTTCTCACCCCATGAGGGGGAGACGATTTGTGCGCATGGCGTGAGATGGAGCTTGGAAGGGAGAGAAGGGGGGGGATGGCAAGGGGGAGAGACACAGCAACAGCCGAGTTTGGTACGAGGGACGGCAATACCTACGTAGCAGTATATAAACCGAAGGGCGTCGTCGACCCGCCTCCCAGCTGCCGGTGGAAGAGCTCCAAGTCTCTTTGTGGGAGCATAGCTGGGCTCATCGGACGCTGCCCACCATGTATCGCATCTGGAACATCTACGTGCTGGCCGCGTTCGGCACCATCGGCGGCATGATCTTCGGCTTCGAGATCAGCTCCATGAGCGCGTGGATTGTCTCGCAGCAGTACCTCGACTACTTCGACCACCCGGACTCGAACCAGCAGGGCGGCATCACGGCGTCCATGCCGGCGGGCTCGTTCCTGGGCGCCCTGGTCGCGGGCGTGCTGGCGGACCGCATGGGCCGCAAGGGCGCCATCCAGGTCGCGTCGGTCATCTGGATCGTCGGCGCGGCCGTCCAGTGCTCGGCGCAGAACATCGGCCACCTCATGGCGGGCCGCGTCGTGGGCGGCTTCAGCATCGGCATCACCAGCTCGCAGGTGCTCGTGTACCTGGCCGAGCTGGCCCCGGCGGCGACGCGGGGGCGCATCGTCGGCATCCAGCAGTGGTCCATCGAGTGGGGGATCCTCGTCATGTACCTCATCTCGTACGGCTGCTCCGTCACCATCCCGCACCCCTCGGCCTTCCGCATCGCCTGGGGCATCCAGGCCGTGCCGGGCGCCGTGCTCTTCGCCGTGCTGTTCCTCTTCCCCGAGAGCCCGCGCTGGCTGGCCGGCCACGACCGCTGGGACGAGGCCCACGAGATCCTGGCGAACCTGCACGCCGGGGGCGACCGCGGCAACGCCGTCGTCCTCGCCGAGCTGCAGGAGGTCCGCGACGCCGTCAGGGTGGCCAACGAGTCCAAGGACATTGGCTACCTGGGGCTGTTCGCCAAGGGTGTGTGGAGGCGCACGCTGGTGGGCGTCAGTGTCCAGGTCTGGCAGCAGCTGCTGGGCGGGAACGTCATGCTGTACTATCTGGCCTACATCTTCAACATGGCCGGCATGGTGGGTTCATTCTTACCTCTGTGATCGAGGTGTTGTGAGTATAGAGCTGACCCATGGCCATCCAGAGCGGCAACACGGCCCTCACGTCGTCCATCATCCAGTACGTCATCTTCCTCGTCACGACGGGCTTCATCCTCCCCGTCATCGACCGCATCGGCCGCCGCTGGCTGCTCCTCGTGGGTGCCCTGGTCTGCGGCGTCCTGCACTTTGTCACCGGCGCCGTCATGGCCGTGTACGGGCATCCTGTCGACAATGTTGACGGTAGGTCTTCCGACATCAGGGGGTGTGTTGTTATCAGACTGACCGACCGCAGGCAACGAGATCCTCAAGTGGTCCATCGGCGGAGCACCCGCCAAGGCCGTCATTGCCATGTGCTACATCTTTGTGGGCGTCTACGGCCTGACCTGGGCGCCCGGAGCGTGGATCTACGCCGCAGAGGTCTTTCCTCTAAAGTACCGTGCCAAGGGCGTCGGCCTGGCTGCCGCCGGTAACTGGGTGTAAGTCTCGCCTGTCTCTCTCCCTCTCTCTCTCCCTGCACCCCAATCAGCGAAAGAATCCGTCTAACACATGCATGTCTGTCGCAGGTTCAACCTCGCGCTGGCCTTCTTCGTGCCCCCCGCCTTCACCAACATCCAGTGGAAGGCGTACATGATCTTCGGCACCTTCTGCATCGCCATGACGTTCCACATCTTCTTCACATACCCGGAGACGGTCAAGAAGTCGCTCGAGGAGATTGACGACGTCTTCAGCAACAACATCCCCGCGTGGCGCTCCGCCGAGGCGGGCACTTTCGCCGAGAAGGTGGCCGAGGTGGAGGCGTCGGGCGGGCTGAAGGACAAGACGAGCGCCGAGCATAGGGAGGTGGAGGTGTAGGGCGGTGGAGGGTGTGAGATTGGAGGTGGGGAGGGTGGTTGTTTTCGATTTCAAAGGTAGAAGAGATAATTGAGATACAATCTTGCTCTGGAGGAGCCCATGCACCATTTCGCTGCAAGCTGCTTGGCCGATGGCATGAATGGTACTCTAGGGTAGGTCGACGTGCAATGTCCGTTGGAGCAATTGGATCTGACCTGGGCCATTTTGACGCAAGACTCCTGTCAGGTAGCATTTTTAAGCAGAGCGGGATTGGTCAATGGCTGACTGAAACCCGAACGATGCGACTACAAGGAGCAGACGGCCGTCCTAGTCAAGCCTGCCGTTCGCTCTGCTTAATAAAGCAACAGTGGTTTTGGAGGATGAAGCTCGGTTGGCCGATTGATCGAAATCCCCGCACCGGGGCTCTCAGTCTGTCCGCCGGAGGAATTGCCAGTCTCGAATCCAGCTTTGAGGGCGTCTAATCGGCTTCAGTGGCGCCGCCCCGGAGTCGCCGATGCCGTTCCCACGGAGCTTCGGCATGACTTGACGGATCGCCCCACGCACTCGGCATGGCCCAATCGGCTGTTCTTGGTCGTCTTCCACAGTGGCCGTCTGGTGGCCATCTGGATCTGAAGCTCTCGCAGTCGATACAGGCGACTATAGGGTTCAAAACGCGCAGCTTCATCTAACATTTCGGTGATGGCCTCATGGTGGCCATTGCATGTGCATTGATGTGACCACGGTCATTGCGCGTCCCAACTCAACCAGCGGGTGCTGCGCCGACAACATGGACTTGATCGCCAGGATCAGCCAATGCTGTTGCAAAAATAACTTGAAATCTACAGAGTACACCCACCTGTGTTCCCTCGCATCGAGTCGCAGGGGCGCAGACGGGTCAAAAGCTTAAAAAGTAGCTGCCAACCCATGGTTCTCATCCTTCACTTCCCGTCTTCCAGTTCCATGTACCAACAGTTCTACTGCTCTGCAATACACCATGGCGACCACCGAGCCGCAGCCCAGCCGCGATGACCAGGCACAGACGCCAGTCCAGATATCGTTCCTGTCGACAGGCACCGTCAGGATCCGGCCCTCGATGCGCAGCCAGCCCATCAGCAACCAGAGCGTGCTGATGCGCCGCCTGCGGTCCTTCGCCGACCGCGGCTGGAGCGACGTCATGCCCATCGGCGTCTTCCTCATCTCGCACCCGGACGGCCCCATCCTGTTCGACACGGGCGAGTCGCCGCACCGCAACGACCCCGGCTTCCTGCCCTGGTGGTCGCCGACGCCCCTCCTCAACACCGTCTCCATCGCCCGGGCCGACGGCATCGTCAGCCAGCTGCGCGCCCGCGGCGTCGAGCCCTCGTCGCTGCAGGCCGTCGTGCTCAGCCACCTGCACGGCGACCACGCGGGCGGGCTGCGGGACCTGGCCGAGGCGGCGCCGCTGGTCCCCGTCTACGTGAGCAGGGAGCACTGGGAGGCGTTTGGGCACAGCCCGCTGCATGCCAAAGTCCAGGGGTGCAACCCGCAGCACTGGCCGGCCGGGTTCGCGCCCAGGATCCTGGAGCGCACCGATGACGCCGTCGGTCCGTGGCGGCAGTCGAGCAGGCTCACGCGCGATGGGAGGGTCGTCGTCGTGGACACGCCGGGCCACGTGCCAGGTCACGTATCGGTGGTGGTGTATGGTGACGGGGAGAACCGTGGGAAGACGTACTTTCTGGTGGGCGACGCGACGTATGGGCTGGATCTGCTAGACAAGGAGGAGCCCGATGGGATCAACGACGATCCCCAGACGGCGCTGCAGAGCCTGAGGCTGATCAAGCAGTTTGCCAGGGAGACGGACCTGGTGGTGCTGCCCAGCCATGATCCCGAGGTGGAACGGCTGCTGCGAGATTCTGTTCTGTATAAGCCGAAGGATGCAGCCTAGGGTTGGTTCCGGCGGTGAAAATCTGCACGCGGTAAAACTGGGTATCGTCGTTTAGACATTGCGTAATGCTGCCGAGTGCTCGGTTATAATTCTCACATCTTCTGCTACCTTGCCAGGCGTGTATCATGACGTCTTGGACAGATGCGTTTACATGTAGTATTACCTACCTACTAGTAGGCACTCTGTAGTCATGGCCTTGTTGAGCCGCGGGGTGGAGAGGCCGAGGTCTGGCAGCATACAGAGGACTTACGCCCATACGGATACACCCAGGTAGTTTCCCCCACACGTTAATAATAGCAGGCATTACAAATCCGCATCGACTGGACAAGGCGCCCCGCCCCGGCGAAAGGCCCGGATCAGGAACGACGCTCCGTGCCGTGGCGTGGATCCGGCGGGCCCGAGACTGAGTTGAACCCCCGACAGGTACAAGGCCGCTTCGGGTGCGCCGGTTCTCAGCGAGGGGCCGCCTCGGCTGTACAGCGTCCAGCTCTTATATCTACTAGTAGTACAGAGTATCCATCAACCCAACCACCCAGCTTCTCTCCCACCCCAACATCACCACCACCACCATCCCCACTCACCACCACGCCCAGCCCACAATGCCCCGCGACAACCTCTCCATCCACCTGGCCGAGCGCCCGACCGACGAGATCGTCCCCGGCAGGACCTTTGTCGCCAAGACGTCCCCCGCGCCGACGCCCGCCGACCTCAAGGATGGCGAGATCCTCGTCGAGGTGCTGTACCTGTCGCTCGACCCTGCTCTGCGGGGGCAGCTCAATGGTATCCCCACCTCTTCTACCCAACCTCACTTTTCTACATAGCAATGAATGCCAGCTGACACCCAATCCCCCCTAGACCGCCGCTCGTACGTCCCCCCCGTGCAGCTCGACGCCGTCATGAACGGCGCCAGCGCCAGCCGCGTCCTGGCCTCCAAGTCGCGCCTCGTGGCCCCCGGCGACTTCGTCTACGCGGCGCCCGGGTGGACGCAGTACGCCGTCCTGCGCGAGGGCACCTTCGAGCCCGCGTCGCAGTACCCGGGGCTGCGGCAGCCGCAGGACATGCTCTCCGCGCTGGGGCTGACGGGCGTGACGGCGTGGTACGGCATGACGCAGATCGGCGACCCCAGGCCGGGCGAGACGGTGGTCGTGTCGGGGGCCGCCGGCGCGACGGGGAGCGTGGCGGGCCAGATCGCCAAGATCAGGGGCGCGAGGGTCGTGGGCATCGCGGGCAGTGATGACAAGTGTCGCTGGCTGGTCGAGGAGCTGGGCTTTGACGTGGCGCTGAACTACAAGGCCGACGACTTCCGGCGGCGGCTGAAGGAGGCGACGCCCAAGTACATTGACGTGTACTTTGACAATGGTGGGTTCCGCTGTGTCCCCCAGATCG
>JAEMHR010000187.1:0-40742 GCA_016490725.1 Amphichorda felina
AAAAGCCCAGCTTCCCGACTCGCCCTTCTATCTGAGGATATTTGAAAATGTGCACACATCCTGCCAACCTCAAAAATGATCAAGTTTCATATTCTTGCGGTCCTCGCGGCCAGCCTGCTCAGCACGGTTTTCTTTTTCTTCTTCCTTGTTTTCTTCTTCTTCTCTCTCTCTCTCTCTCTCTTTTTCTTTTCCCAACGGCAGGTAGGAGAGGAACGAGGGGGCACACTGACAAAGAGGGCCACGGGGAACCGGTTGCCGTAGAGCTCGAGGTCCTCCATCATGCCCTGGATCTTGGCGTTGCTGATGTTGATGCGGTCGAGGAACGACATGGTGTAGATGACGAAGAAGACGGGGAAGACGACGAGGTCGAGCTTCGCGAGCAGCCTCCGCTCGGCCTTGGGGTCGATGGGCAGCTCGTCGGACTCGGCCGAGGTGCCCGTGCTGGGCGTCGTGGGCATGCCTTCGTCCTGTTTGACCGCCTCCACGGCCGTCTTTTCGTCGATGACGGGCATTACGGGAGGAGATAAGGGGTATAAGTTTCGGGGAGTAAGGATGCTGGGACTACAGAACAAGAAGAAGGAGAAGAGTAAGAAGCGAGCAAAAGGGTGAGGGGGGGATCTATTAGTATTAGTATTAGTATCGTTATCAGTAGCCGTATTAGTAGTCTGAAAAGCAAAAGGTCTCAAGCGATGGAGGGAGGCAAGAGGGCTGTCTCCGTAAGACATTTTCAACGATTAGCGGTAAGCGAGAAACGTGCGAACGCCCGAGGGGAGGGCACGAGCTCTGCGAGGGAGGATTAGAGTGAGACACTGGACAACGCAACGTGGCTGTCACGAGGGGGGGCAAGGACGGTGGGACATGAAGAACGGTATGGATCTAATACGTGCTGAGAAGGGCGGAGGAGACGAGAGCAGGACCGTCCTCCTGTGCTTGAGGTTACATGTTGAGCCGCGATATCGGGCATTGGCCAACCAACCGGGAAACGGTGAGATGCGAGAAGCGTCTCCATGCATGTCACCACATGGATATACGTGTCGATCGGAAAGCCCAGTCGACAAAGGCACATGTATCTGTCGTGCCATGCAAGACGAGTGCTGTTGTGCATGGACAAGGGTCGCCATCGGAGCGGGCGAGGATATACTGGTGGTATATACGTATAGGACGGCGCACTAGCCTTGTTCAGGCCCTCGAAGCCGTGCGGCAGAACAGGCGTCTCAGAGTCTCAGGGTCCCTCATCGCCTTTCGCCATCGCCTTTCGCCATCGCCGGCCACTTCCTCGGCGTCGGCGGAGTCCATGGCCTTGGCGGCTGGTGAGATGTGACCGGTTGACAAATACGAGCTTGCCGATTCCTAGCCGCCATTTCATCGGGGAAAAAGAAATATGCCCGACTTGTTCACGCGGTCGAAAAACGCGCGAGATCCTGAGCGGCGATTCGTGGCCCTCCGGGGTCCGGGAAGCCCGGAGCTGCAACCCCGATGCGGAGCCCCGATACATGTGGAGCAGCCCCGATCAAGATCAACGGGGTGAAAGACATGATGACCTCCGTGATTTGTGTCCTAGATTTATATACCGGACTAAAAGTCCCGACCTCGTGTCTGTCTCCCCTGCCTTGGTGTATCTCGACTCTCGACACATGCATGTCACGTTTGCTGGGACGCTGTCCACAAGTCTACCATGCGGCACAGTGATTCCATACCCCGGAGCTACAAGACTACCCTCATCGGCCGCAGATGGGAATAAACGAGTATAGCGTTTTGTACTAGCACGGGATATTAAGAGCAAGCAACAACCAAGATCTGGGCGAAGAGACGAAGCTCTGATTAATGGCCAAAATCATCAATCTCCTCCGCTGGTCATTCCACGAGTGTCCCACATAGCCTATCCAAGAGATATCCAAGAGATCTGAAGTATGGTTTATAAAAAGACTTACAATGAACCCCCGGGGGAATGCATGCGGCCATATGGGCTGGGGTCAGTGGCGAGTGTATATTCAATACGCGCACCTGTCCCATGAGCCCTGTTTTATGGGAGCATAGCACCATCCCTTCATCACAGCCGCCGTTCTGTAGTCCTTGTTTGTTTCTTTGTTCAAATCTCTTGCAATTCTTCCAAGGTATCGGTTGGTTTCGCTGTAGGGATGGGCATGAGAGATGGGCACATCATTTGACGATTGGATATCAAACATTGACAGTCCCAGTATGATCCAGCAGCCTTTGATGGATGGACACGAGGTGTGTTCCCAAAGCCTGCATCAAAGAATTCGGCCAGGCCGTGGCCGCGAGATGCTCTCATACCGATGCCTATACGTCGTTGGATGGTGACTTGACGCTTCTCTGCGAATGACAATCCTCGCAAGCGTTCCATTCGTCGCTCTCAAAGCCCGAAGGCGGGATGCTGAGCCCAGTGGGAAAGAGCCTGACAGAGGTAGAATTGACGAACCACAGACTCCTGCCTAACAAGGCTGGCTAGCCACTCACAGTGCCCCTATTCTCGTTTCTATCATGCAATGTCGCATTTCGATCGGATTCTATTCGGAGCGATGGAGATATGAGGACCGAGTGTCCTGGTAGGCTCGCGAATATGTGGTGCTGGCGACAGACAACATTACGTCGCGTAGAAGCGAAGAAAACTTTGGGTATCCATATCGGACTCGGGATCATGTACTATATTAGGTCCATTTACCCTTTGCCCGGCCGGTAATAAGCGATTTAGAGGAGAGTCGCGAGATGTACAGATTACGACGAGTATATGTGCCCGTGTCAGCAACGGTGGCTGTGGCTAGCGGGTTTGACTTCGCCTTCGTCTCACTCTGACAGTGGCCCCCCCTCAACGCGCCCATCGTTCATGGGTTTGATTTTTTTTTAACTCCGAGATGCGACTCCTAAGATCCCAAATCAGCCAATCAGAGAAGCTTGAGGACCAGCCGTGTGGAGGCTAATCCCCATTCGGCTGGAGACAGATGCGGCGGCTCAGGGCCCATATGTTGCCACGCTGGGGAACAGTTGAACCAGGGCGCGGAGGGAGTGAGCCTCAGCGATTAGTGAGGGAGGGTCAGGGAGGGAGGGTCAGGGAGGGAGGGACAGACGCTTGAGAGGGTCGAGGACGAGGGGGGGCGACGGCGAAAAGCTTGGTACGGATGCTAGTATCTCTGCTAAGGCCTGAAACACAGCCCTGACCGCCAGGCGCCCGCCGCTATGATTCATCCTAGTACTACGTTCGGCGATCCCACACCTCTGGTCGCGATGATCTCAGTGATCTCAGTGATCTCACCGGTGATATCAGTGCCACCCACCCGGTGGGCAAAGCCTCACGATGCCCCGAGAGCGTGTTTCGCCAAGTTCACTCGGGACGCTGTTAACTCCAGTCTCGGGATGCCTCGGAATGCCTTTTCCTGCCGCCATTCAGTTGAGGCCGTTTTCGACTCGTCTGGCTTGTCTCCTTTCCGGCCCAGATTATACTCGTACCCATAAAACCCGTTGCAAATTCAATGGGCCGCTGGTGAGGATCGGCAGCCCGAGCAGCCAAAGTGCCTCACCCTCCTTCACCCAGGCTGACCTCTGGCACTTGCGGCCGCCTTGCACGTTGGTGCAAAGTAGTCCAACGGGATTGACGTATTACGGCAGTCTTCCAGGTGCATGCTTGACGGCCCTCTGCGTCCAGATTGAAGCCGAGCAATTGGGCACTGATATCTCCGATTCGCACGGTAATATGGACAGATATCCGTAGTGGCTGCCACCATTGATCAATGATCGTCTGTCAGCATCACTGGTCTATTCCCTGGAGGGAAAGACGGAGCCAATTAATGTGGGGCCATGGAATCCAGTTCCGGGGTCACTCCAAAACAGACAGATCGCTCGTTGGTGAGATGCGACCAGAAGCGACACGGTCGTTTTCCTGGACCTGTCCTGTCCCTCTTTGTCTCTCCTGCCAGGGACGGACAGCTCGATAGACAGGCTGTGCGGCGGTGGCAGCGGGGTTCAGCACCGAGACGCCATGCCCTGCTAGTCGCAGTCACGCAGCATTCATTCCCCAGCCAGAGACTTCAAATTCCCGATGAGAGGGGCCGACCACGCAGGTCGCAGGCGAAGAAAATTACCCAGGAGCCAAGACCCGTGGCTCCGGCTGTACGGAGTACGGAGGTAGCAGCAGTAGTAGTACTACGGACACGGATACTACTGTAGATTATTGAAATCGAATTGGCGACGCGGGCGGTCACGTCGCAAATTAACCCGTACATCATGACAGTGTCGGAGTCCGAAGACCCCGAAAGATCCACCAAGCCGCCAATACTACCTACACCTTAGAATGCATATCCATATCCGTACTATCGCGCAGCGGTTGGGAACATTCTGGAGTCTGGACTCGGCGCCGTGGCGTTTGTGCCCAGTTGCTGGCAATCCGTGTTTGATCCTATTCCTACGTCCTATTCGTTTCGTCTTACAACGTGGCTCAACAGGGTGCGCCTCTGGGGCTGAAACGTTGAGGAAATCCTGGAAGGGGCTGGCTGAAGTTGAAGCAAGCCGCCTTGATGAGACGCAGTCCGAGGTGGAGCCCGAGATGTGACCCGGAGGGCATTTTCGATAATGCTCGAACCTACGAGTACGAGCGAGGACTACCGGACCCGTACACTCGAGTACTCGTAGATACTGCTACAGGTACTTGGAGAGTTGGGAACTTGGGGACAGTGTGGCACCAACATGCAAAGTCTAATATTCATCCACCTGCACGCGGCGTTGTGCACTCATCATTGTCTCAATTGGTCAGCAGTGACGCCAACCCCCCTCAACGATCCCGCGTCAACTGCCTCCAACTGCCTCCAACTCGCCACAGGTACGGTAGTCCTGAGTCGCTACTCCGTACTATGTAATAGTCTTCGCGGCGAAGCATATGCAATGAGAATCCGCCGAGGCAGATCTGTCTAGGAGCAGAGATATTATTACTCCTAGTACGGATACGGAGTACAAGTGGTAATGCTGTTATTACTGGCTCAATCCAGGGGCACGGGTCTTGTTTTTCTCCCCCTCTGAATGCCTCCATGGCCAATACTACCCCTGGCCAGGGTCGCGTTGATGAAAATACCTGAAAGGGGCAAGACGTGGCCGGAGCGGTGGGCCAAGGCCAAAGGGGAATTAGGAACAGCAAAAAGGGGGTTCCCGGCCTGCATTTGTAATGCCAGCCCTTTGCGGTTGGAAATTGACCCCAGATGACGGCGGATGGCCTGTGAATGAATCATGCTGGCACTTGTGCTGACTCTGAGTTCACGTCTAGTATTCTGACGGGAGGGCTGTTGCGCGCTGTTGCCACTGCTGGACGGATCCCCCAGCGCATCCTTTCCCCCTGTAGCACACTCCAGGGCTGCTAGCATTACTACTAGTAGGTAGTACTTAGCATTAGTACTAGCATAGCAGTGGGCACTGGCTGGGCGGGCACCCACACTGTCCGGCCGTCAGCCTGCAGCGGCGCAGCGCCTGGAAGCTCAGGTCCCATCCTGTCACCAACAAGTGGCCAAGTACCCAGGAGGGAGTAAGGGACTGATGACTGAGCGTGCCGGATGGCCCGGGAGCTACGAGGCTGTACTGCATGGTACTGGCTGATAGTATAACGCTCACCCACCCGTGCGCCAACCTCCACCCTGCCGCTGCAGCCTGCCATGCGTGAGAGGGAGCGGGTCGACACCAACTGTCCTGGCCTCCTGTCCCTTTTGAATCAGCTCGTCCACTAACCAGCTACGTAGCCTACCTAGCCCAGCCCAGCCCAGCCCGTCCGCACCATCCATCTGTCATCCATCCCACCTCTCCGTCCAGGGAACTTTTTTCCTCCTTCCCGCAACACATCGCTTCATTCGTCCTCGTGGGCTGAACAGCACCTCTCGCAACTATCGCCTTTCGTTTCGACCAACTTCGAACCCAACGACCCGCATCCAGGGACTACGACACGCTTGGATTGTGCCACTGTCGATTCTTCACACACGCCCATCCCCGTCTCCCTCCCGTGCGTCTCCCCTCCCCCCCGTTCTACATCAGACGGCCGCCCGCACCCGTCCCGACCTCTACGACTCGATCAGACTCGACGACGCGACACCCACCCCAATCCTGGCTGACGACACGGGGCTGAACGGGCTCTTGCCCGCGACCTCTTAATCATCTCCTCGACCGCCCGAACCTCCATCATGACCAACTCGCTACATCCCGATTCCGCCGCCGGCGACGGCACGGGGTCCAAGAGCGCGACCCAGAGGGCAAGATGGGCGACTCGCCGCCTGACCGTCAAGAGCGGTGGCTCTAAGAGAATGGCCCTTCTGGATCGCATGCAGCAAAAGAAACACGGCGATGGCGAGAAGGAAGACGGCCATGGACGCGACCCGCACGACCCGCACGATCCGAATGCCGCCCCCGATGCGACCCTCGACGGCGACGAAGCGCAAGACATTGAGAAAACTAGCCGGACGCTCTTCTTCAACCAACCGCTACCCCCCGACTACCTGGATGAGGAGGGCAATCCCGCCCGCTTGTTTCCACGCAACAAGATCCGAACGGCCAAATACACCCCCCTATCCTTCGTACCCAAGAACTTGTGGATCCAGTTCCACAATATTGCCAACATTTACTTCTTGTTCCTGGTCATCCTGGTGGTAAGTCAACATTCCGCTCTAGAGGCGATTGTGCGGCGATATGCTTAACATTGCTACAGTTTTTCCCCATCTTTGGCGGAGAGAACCCGGAACTCAATTCCGTACCGCTCATCTTCATCGTGGTCGTGACTGGAATCAAAGATGCCATCGAAGACTACCGGAGGACGATTCTGGACATCGAGCTCAACAATGCCAGTGTGCACCGCCTGCACCACTGGACCAACGTCAACGTGGCCGAAGACCAGGTGTCGGTGTGGAGGAGGTTCAAGAAGGCCAACACGAGGTTCTTTGGCACCATTTTGCGCGCGGTTAAGAGCCTGTGGTCCAAGAGGGCCAGGGAGGAGAGGGAGCGAATCAAGGAGGCCAAGTTGGGCAACGAGGAGGAGCCTCGTCCGTCAGTCGAGACGCAGCGTACCAAGAGGAACGTCCGCGACTCCCTTGCCTCGCCCTTCGCGAACCGCGAGTCGTTCATGTCTGCGGCCGAGGACATTCAGATGACTCCAGTCCAGTCTCCTTCCACGCCGCACATTCGCATCGAACTTCCCGATGCCAGCGACGAGCAGCGCGCAGTCGCCCTGCAGAACATGGAGGGCGATGTCATCAACTACGAACGCCCGGCACACGGAGCCCGGTTCAAGAAGGACACGTGGAAGAACTTGAGCGTCGGCGACTTTGTGCGACTTTACAGCGACGACGAGCTGCCTGCCGACGTCATTATTCTTTCCACATCGGACCCCGATGGCGCCTGCTACGTGGAGACCAAGAACTTGGACGGCGAGACCAATCTCAAGGTTCGCCAGGCTCTCCGCTGCGGCCGGAACCTTAAGCATGCCCGGGACTGCGAGCGGGCCGAGTTCAAGATCGAGAGCGAGGCGCCGCAGCCCAACCTTTACAAGTATAACGGTGCCATCAAGTGGCAGCAGCGTGTTCCCGACCTTGCCGGCGCGGAGCCTGAGGAGATGACTGAGCCCATCACCATTGATAACATGCTCCTGAGAGGCTGCAACCTGCGGAACACCGAATGGGTCCTTGGCGTCGTTGTTTTCACGGGACACGACACGAAGATTATGCAGAACGCAGGTATCACGCCTACCAAGCGTGCGAGAATCGCCCGCGAGATGAACTTCAACGTCATCTGCAACTTCGGCATCCTGTTCATCATGTGCCTTATCTCCGCCATCGCCAACGGCGTGGCATGGGGACAGACCGAGGCTTCCCTGCATTTTTTCGATTGGGAGCTCCTTGGGAGCAACCCCGCTGTAACCGGCTTCATCACCTTCTGGGCTGGTCTCATTGTCTACCAGAACTTGATCCCTATTTCTCTCATCATCACGGTCGAAATTGTCAGGACCCTCCAGGCCATCTTTATTTACAGCGACGTCGAGATGTACCACGAGGAAACGGATCAACCCTGCATACCCAAGTCATGGAATATCTCAGACGACGTCGGCCAGATCGAATATATTTTCTCCGACAAGACCGGCACATTGACGCAGAATGTCATGGAATTCAAGAAAGCGACCATCAACGGCCAGCCGTATGGCGAAGCTTACACAGAAGCCCAAGCGGGAATGCAGAAGCGAGCGGGTATCGACGTGGCAAAGGAGGGCGAGAAGATCCGAGGCGAGATTGCCGAAGCCAAGGCCCGAGCCCTACGGAGCCTTCGCAATATGAACGACAACCCGTACCTTCACGACGAAGATATGACTTTCATCGCCCCCGATTTTGTCGCTGATCTCGCCGGCGACTCGGGACCCGAGCAGAAGGCAGCCAACGAGAGCTTCATGCTTGCGCTGGCCCTCTGCCACACCGTCATTCCGGAGAGGTCCCTTGGCGATCCTCCCAAGATGAAGTTCAAGGCACAATCGCCCGATGAGGAGGCGCTCGTTTCGACAGCCCGCGATATGGGCTTTGTTGTCCTGAGCAACTCCACCAATGATGGCATTAATCTAAATGTGCTGGGCGAAGATCGTCACTACCAGGTACTCAACACGATCGAGTTCAACTCCACCCGAAAGCGTATGAGCTCTATCGTGCGCATGCCAAATGGTAAGATCATACTCTTCTGCAAGGGTGCCGACTCGGTGATCTACGCGCGTCTCAAGAAGGGCGAACAGAAGGAGCTACGGAAGGACACAGCCGAGCACCTTGAGCTGTTTGCCAGAGAGGGTCTCCGCACACTCTGCATTGCGCAAAAGGAGATCCCCGAAGACGAGTACTGGATCTGGAAGAAGGAGCATGACGCGGCTGCTGCTGCCATCGAGGATCGAGAGGAGAAGCTGGAGGGCGTTGCCGAGCTCATTGAGCAGGACCTCTACCTCATCGGAGGTACCGCCATCGAGGATCGCCTGCAGGATGCTGTCCCTGACACCATTGGGCTCCTTGGTGACGCGGGTATCAAGCTCTGGGTCTTGACCGGCGATAAGGTGGAGACGGCTATCAACATCGGCTTCTCATGCAATCTCCTCAACAACGCCATGGACCTGATTCACATCAAGCTTGACGAAACCGAAGATGAGGACGTGAGCGATGATGATCTGCTAGACCAAGCAGAGAAACAGCTCGACAAGAATCTCAAGATCTTCAATATGACGGGAAGCGATGAAGAACTAGCAGAGGCCAAGAAGAATCACGAGGCACCGGGGCCAACTCATGGTCTCATCATCGACGGCTTCACCCTCCGATGGGTTCTTGACGAACGCATGAAGCAGAAATTCCTCTTGCTCTGCAAGCAGTGCCGATCCGTCCTGTGCTGCCGTGTGAGCCCTGCTCAGAAGGCAGCTGTTGTGGCCATGGTCAAGAATGGCCTGGATGTCATGACCCTGTCTATTGGAGACGGTGCCAACGATGTGGCCATGATCCAGGAAGCCGATGTCGGTGTTGGCATTGCGGGCGTGGAAGGCCGCCAGGCCGCCATGTCTTCTGACTATTCCATCGCCCAGTTCCGCTTCCTGCAGCGACTGGTCCTGGTCCATGGCCGTTGGTCGTACCGACGACTAGGAGAGAGTATCTCCAACTTCTTCTACAAGAACATGGTTTGGACGTTTGCCATCTTCTGGTATATGATCTACTGCGACTTCGACATCACCTATCTCTACGACTACAGCTACATCCTTCTCTTCAATCTCGTGTTCACCTCGCTGCCCGTTGGCCTCATTGGCGTTTTTGATCAAGATGTTTCTGATCGAGTATCGCTCGCTGTGCCACAGCTATATCGGCGGGGTATCATGCGGCTGGAGTGGACTCAGACCAAGTTCTGGTAAGTTTTGGATCCCTCTACCCGTCCCTCCAACTACCCAAAACTCATTTGCTAACGAACTCTAGGTTCTACATGTTGGATGGGCTGTATCAGTCGGTCATTGTCTTCTACATCCCCTACCTGCTCTTCGAGCCGGCGAGGCCCGTCACTGATTCTGGATTGGACATTTCGGACCGCCTGCGTTTTGGACTCTACATTGCTCATCCCGTCATTTTCGCCATCAACGGATACATCTTGATGAACACGTACCGGTGGGATTGGATCCTGCTCATCGTCACCGCGATCAGCAACTTCTTCATCTTCATCTATACAGGCATCTACACGGTTATGGACTCGTCTGTCTTCCTGTTCGGCGCTGCCAAAGAAGTTTATGGCGAGGCTACCTTCTGGGCAGTCTTTTTCATGTCCATCATCGTGTGCCTTCTCCCTCGGCTTGGCATCAAAGCCGTGCAGAAGGTCTACTTCCCTTACGATGTGGATCTCATCCGAGAGCAGGAGAGGATGGGCATGTTTGACTACCTCAAGGACCCCAAGAAACGCAAGGGACATGTCGAAACGGAGGCCACCGAGCCGTCCTGGTCGGACAGTTCGAGAAAGTCGAAGCATGTAGCCTATGGAAGCGTCGACGAGGACCTGCGCCCTATCTACCCTCCCTCGACGGCGACACGTACAACGCGCCAGCAACATAGCCAGAATGGCAGCGACTCGACGAACTTTACCGTCAACCGCATGTCTTTGGACGTGCCACCGGTGCCGGAGGCATCCAATGGGGACCGGCGACCGTCAATCGACCGGGCGAGGCCATCCTACGATCGCATCCGTGCGTCCATGGACCGTGTGAGGCCGAGCTACGAGGCTACGGAAGAGTTCACGTCTGCGGCTCGGCTGTCGCGCATCGAATCTTCGCACTCGGCCATTGGCCGCTTCAAGCCCCGGTTCCGCGGCCTGTCGCTGTCCAAGAACTCCAACAACTAGGAGTCGTTGAGACGATGCTTGTCACGATGCGATCCCTGAGCCTTTTCCTGTACACCACGTCATCAACGAGCATCTCGCATTTCCTTATCCGTTGTGTCTTTTTTTGTTGATATCCCTGAATCAGCCTGCCGTCATGCATTTATGATCTGCATGAGCAATCTACGAGTTGCAACTCTTGCAAAGCATACCCTCTTGCGAACACCTACACGCACCTAAATCTTCCACGCCCAAACACGCAAACACCAAAATACAGCACGTCATTCTACCAGCGACACGACCGAAAGAAGAATCGGAATAAAAACAACATCAGCATCGACCATGGAGAACCCTTGGGTCTTTCTGCCGACCGCGACGGGTCCATGTTTCTCTCTCTTTTCTTTTTATTGGCAGGGCGTTATATCTTAAGGGGTTTACGGAGAAATGGGAGCTATTGTATGATTCTTGGGGCCTATTTCCTATTACGCATATTAGAGCTGAGTTGCGGAGTCACTCTGCCGAGTCTTTGCTTATTTTCCTTGTTGAATCAGAGGGTACGAGTAGGGCGTTGAGGTCCATTGGAGAGGTTGAAAAGGAGGGGTGGAGGACATGAATATGGGTGTACATAGACGAGCATCGACATAATAGTGGCTTTGAAGAGAAATCGAGACCTGGACTTGTTTCACAATCTGTTGCCAGCAGTGCCTATTCGTAGTGTTTTGAAGGAGCCTGTGCTCGTAGTCAAGGTCGACAGGGGCCGTGCAAGACATGCCAGGAATGTACTTTATAGCATATTGTACTACATAGGACGGCACGGAATTCCAGCAAAAGGAAACAATCGCACGGCAAAAGAATGGTTTAAAGGCGGTATACGTGGTATTAGATGGGCTTATTGACCACAGACTAGTAATACTAGTAGAGTGATTCTCAAAGAATTGGGCGGGCTTTCGTTGGGTCGTATTGTAGAATCCAGTGTCCTTTCTGAAGAAGCATTAAATAGATATGAAAGGTATATGGGGTCAGATCCCCATCATCAGGGTAGACCATGCTAAGCCCAAAAGTTTCGCCCATCCCTACTCGTACACTCACTCACCCTTCACCTTGGCTGAGAGCCACCAGGGAGAACGTGTGTCCACCGCCTTCTGCTATAATCGGAAACGCCACTGAGACATTTCGACGCAGTGAGCTATCCTCTACTCTCTATAGTCGAGACATAGCTGCGCTTGGCACTTCTACTGGTCGTCTTTATTCGTTGGCGCCGTTGAAGGCCAGGCTCTTTGTCGTCACAACCCCCTTAAGGCCCGAAACCTGGTCCTCGGTGGCCAGGTTGCGGATGCGGTCGCACAGGTCCTTGGGAGAAACCTCACCCTCGAGGGCGAGGAGGTAGGCGCCCAGGCCAGCAATGTGCGGTGCGGCCATGGAGGTGCCGCTGAGGACGGCCGTCTTGTGAGGGTCTCCGATGTAGGCGCTCTTGACGTCGACGCCGGGGGCGACGATGTCGACAGACGGACCGTAGTTGGTGAAGCTACCACACTGTTAGTTCGTACCCCTGCCCCCCATTTATAGATCGGTGTAACTTACGACGCGTAGCTATCCTTGCCGTCGCTGGCAGCAACCGTGCAGGCCGAGGGCTCAGACGCGGGGGTGAAGAACTCAGCAGGCATATTGCTGTTACCAGCCGCGACGGCCACGAACAAGCCAGCATCTGTCGCGGCCTTGACAGCGGCATTGTTGGAGTTGCTGAGGCGCGGCCCGCCTAGGGAAAGGTTGGCGACGGCCTTGTGGACCTTGCCCCGGCGCTTCATGTCATTGACAGCCCACTCGATGCCCGAGATGATGGCCGACGTCGACCCGCTGCCCTTGTCGTTCAGCACTTTCACGCCCACGAGGGTGACCTTCTTGGCCACGCCGTACGTCACACCGCCAATGGTGCCGGCTGTGTGTGTGCCGTGCCCGTTGCCATCCGCGTCCTCGCCCTCGATGAAGCTCTTGGCCTGCACTGCCCGGCCCTGGAACTCGGCGTGCTGCGCGTAGATGCCCGTGTCGATGCCGTACGCCACCACGCCCTCGCCCGCGGACGAGTCGTAGGTGTAGCTGCTGTTGTCGACGGCCCGGTGGGAGAGGCGCGCGAGGTTGTATACGGGGTTGTTCTGCGTGACGTACTCTTGGGTTCTCACCATCTTTTTTCATATCGACCCGTCAGTACTGTTATAGCTCCTATTCCTCCCTGAGGCTTGGGCAGACTCACCGTATCCGGCTCGATAAAGGAGAGCTCAGAAATGGCCGACGAGAGGGCGTCGACGAGGCTGCTCTTGGCGCCGAATGCGAAGCCCCTAAAGCCGTCAAAGTCCCAGACGGTGTCGGGCTCGTTGCCCTCCAGGTGAGATGTGACCCTGGTCAGCACCGACTGCAGGCCGGCGGAGCGGACGTTGTTGTTCATGACGGCGATCCACCTCTCTGGGATGACCGAGTCCTTGTCCCGAGGCTCCAGCACGGGGGCGGCCAGCGCCAGTGGCAGAGCTAGAAGGTAGCTGAAGAACTTCATGGTGGATAATAAGATACTGGCTTGAGAAGGGAGGAGGAGAGAGAAACGAAGGAGGAAGAAGAGGAGGGGACTGATGGATATAGGAGGCAGAAGGACTTATCCGACGAGCCGGCAGGCTATTATAAACAGAAGCAAGTTCATCCCTGCAGGGGAATGACAATTCCTGCTGCTCACATACATTGCATTATTATCCTCTCTGGCAATACATAGCATTATTACTCTGTCTGGAGAGTGTGGGTGGCTGTTGCTGATCATGCTCAAAGCTGTCGAGGCTGGTTCAGAGGCGGCATCTCCATCGAGGCCATGCTCGTGCAACCCTTGCAGCTACATGCAGCTAGCCAGCTACATAGGCAGCATAGTGCATATGTAGCATGTGCTTACGGAGGGGCGCGTCTTCTCCCCGCTCTCCGGATGTGCATCGGTCCATTCTCGCATGTGGCCCAACCAGATGCGAGGTCTGGGAGACCAGTGGTGTGGATGTTGGATGGTGGTTGTTGTTGATGCCCTGTGCTGTGCTGCATGGTTCAGCTGTCAAGCTGTCAACTGGCGTCGGTACCTGGTAGGTGCGTCGGTACGTGTCTGTCGGTCTGTCTGTCTGTCAGATTGGCATCGTCCGACGGCAGATGCAGGCATTTGGCGACACTGCCACGAGTTAACCCGTTCTAGGTGTGCAATTGCGAGGCACGAGTCGATCGGTCTTGGGGTTGGCGGCGGCCCTGAGCGGGTCTACCTGACAGATTGTGTCTTTGTGAGTGCCATTGTTGGCCGATAGCCGACCTTTGCGCGGTATCGTAATCGTCGGGCGATCATCGTCGTGGCTTGGACGAGCTGTGTAATAATATAATTCATGTTGGTGGCTTTGGAACGCTGACGATCTTGGTCTTCCCCAGGAGCAGGAGGAGGAGGAGAGTGCCAGTGGCAGAGTGATGGAGTTCAGTTCAGGCTGAGCGCTGAACTGAGCCTCGGCGCCTCGGATTCTGCCATACTGGGGAAACCCCGCAATCGTCAAAACAAGCCTCTGGCGCCCGGAGCTTAGAACATAGGTAGTTAGAGCTTGGAGCTTGGAGCTTAGAGCAGCTTAGATCCACATGGCTATCCGTAGTGCGCAGTAGTGCTCCTGCTAGTATGGGTATTTGGTACGTATTTAGTACTATTTATGAGGATTCAGGATAGCTGAGATTGGAGATGGGCATCAAGGGCTGACCTGACGACCACGCAGGGCCTGAGAGCACTGGCACTGGCCACCTGGACAAGGGGGGGGGGGGGGGGGGGGGGCACACACTGAGGCTCTGGGCTGAAGTGAGGCTGCACGTCCCCCCACGGCCTTGCACCACCTTTCACCTGCTGCAGCACAGGTCAGGCCGATGGAAAGGAGGATTGATGTCGGTTGCCACTGCTTGAACTGCGTGCCATGTAGTACAGATTACCATTATTGATATTCAATGTCGTGTTTATGGCTGTTCGAGTTATGGATGTTATCGGCACAGACAGGGTGGCTTCCCAGTGGCATGGTTGGGTTGAGGGGTACGAGGTGCTCATCCTTCCACGGCAAGACACGCTCCAAACTCTTAAACATCAATCAACTGACCACAGCAACTCATCTTTGCCGATATCACAGCAACAACTACGAGTAATTAGCGCCCCAATATTCTCCATTCCCTCTCGGCCCCTTCGGCCCCTTCATCTTTTTCGTCCACTTCGTGCAATTCGTAATTTCTCCCGTTTGCCTACGCTACTTGTCGCCCACCATGAACGCCTTTGCTTCGCCCCCTCCCCCCTGTACCGTCGCGCTGCTGAGCTTCCCAGCTCCCTTCGTCATGCTCGTCACCGTAAACCGAGAGAGCTCCATGAACTCCATTCCCATCAAGGGCCACTGGGAAGGCCAGGCACTCTGGGACTGGTTCGACGACGAGCCAGCGCTCAGGGTCGCCGTCCTCACGGGAAAAGGAGACAAGGCCTTCTCGTCCGGCGCCGATCTTCTGGAGGTCAAGTCCCTAGCCGCAGACCACTGGCCTCGTAAGCTGCCGCCCAACAACTTCTTTGGCATCAGCCAGCGCGTTGGAAAGAAGCCCGTCATTGCCGCCGTCAATGGCTACGCATTCGGCGGCGGCTTTGAAATCACCCTCAACTGGTGAGCAGCATTCATCTATCATCTATCATCTACCATATACCATCTACCATTGCAGGTCCGCCTCTGCCGCATGCTAATAGGCACCCCCACCATGCAGCGACATTGTCATCGCCTCCCCCCGTGCCTCCTTCAGCCTGCCCGAGGTCAAGCGAGGCATCGTCGCCGGCGCAGGAGGCCTTCCGCGCCTCGTCAGAGTCTTTGGGATGCAACTTGCCTCGGACATGGCCCTGACCGGACGAGCCGTGTCTCCGGAGGAACTCGAGCATTGTGGCTTCCTGAGAATATCCTCCACCCCAGAGTCTCTGTTGGACGAGGCACTCGACGTGGCCAAGCACATTGCTGCCCAGTCGCCAGATGCCATACTTGTCACCCGCTCTGCTCTGCGCCAGGCATGGGAGACGGCAGGCGTCGACCAGGGCATCCAGATAGCCTCGCAGCGCTATGAAAAGGCGCTCATGGAAGGGGACAATGCCCGGATTGGTCTCAAGGCCTTTGCTGAAAAGCGGGTGCCAAAATGGGTTGCATCCAAGCTGTGATGACATGTGGTATCATGAGATGATTTGCGATCTATAACGAGTAGAGGAATATGATTGACGATCATTGACACGGAGCGCTAGGCCTTGCCGCCAGGTGACTCTGGGACATGGACAGGTGGGTGGCTTCTGAGCTGCTTGTCACAGCTTTGCTCCTCGGCTCTCGGCCTGCCCCATCTCTTGCCGGATGGCCAGATCGGTAATGATCTCCTCGCTCCCACCGCCAACGACATGTACCCGCAGATCTCGCCCTATCTGCTCGACCCTCCAGCCCAAGCCGCCTCGCTGGTAGCCCGCACCCCCAAAGATCTGCAGCGCCTCACGATTGGCGAGCTCGAGCAGCCGCCCTCCGTGGACCTTGGCGAGGGCGATTCTGGCAGCCAGCTCCGGCCCGATGCCCCCCGTCACTTTGACATGGTAGGCAATCTGCTCGACCCACGACCAGTGAGACTCGATGTAGCGCGCCATGGTCGCCAGCTTGTGGCGGATGACCTGGTGCGAGAAGAGCGGCTTGCCAAACGTCTGGCGGTCAATGGCGTACGCCCAGGCATCCTCAAGGCAGATCCGGGCATAGGTGTTGGTGAGGATGGCGATGATGAGGCGTTCTCGGTTGAAGTCTGGTCATGGGCAGACACCGCGGGTTAGAAATACGCTTCCGAGTTGGGGGTAGGGAAGCAAAGGCCGTGCTGATGTACTCACTTCGCATCAAACAGGGAAACCCGTTGTTCTCCTTCCCAATCAAGTTCTCGGCCGGAACGACAACGTCCTCAAGCGTGACCCAAGTGCTCTCGGCGGCGTTCCACCCGGTATTCTTTATCTGGCGACGCGTGACACCTGGGAGGTCCAGGGGGATGACGAGCACAGAAACACCACCGGCCCCGGGACCACCAGTTCGTACGGCGGTGGTCATGTGGGTGCTGCTCATCGCCCCTGTTATCCATTTCTAGAGGAGGATGCAAAGGCTCAGTCATTTATCGGGGGCAATATCATAGCCCAAGGTCGGGGACACTCTCACCTTGTGTCCGTTGACCACGTATGCCTTTCCATCAACAGTCTTCTTGGCTGTTGTTCTGAGATTGGCCAAGTCCGAACCGCCTGGTCAGACTCGTCAGCTCGCGACTATGCCACACGATGTGTGACGGGCACCGGATTCTCTTTGTTTTACCTGTGGGCTCGGTCGCGCCGAGACAAAATGATGTCGTCCCCTTGAAAATGCCCGGCAGCCATTTCTTCTTCTGCTCATGGTTGCCAAAGTGCACAATCGGCGGCGTGCCAATGGCCGACCCTCCGCCCAGACCCGTCGTGACGCCGCTGCTGGCCACTCTGCCAAGTTCGTAATTCAGCACCACGAAATGGAAGATGTCCCATTCTGATTTGCGTGTAAGTTTAATGTTCTCGGGTCGCCCGGGATGAGGTGGAACTGGGTGGCATAAAGCAGCGTACCATTGGGGTCAATGCCAGCGGGCATTACAGCACCCCCAGCGTACTCGGCGGGAATATCGCGAGAGGAGAATCCAGCCTGGGCGAAGCGGAGCTTCTCTCTCTGGGGGACGGCGCCCGCCTCCTCCCATTCCACCACATGGTCCAGGACATGCTCCTCCAGATAGCTGCGGACAAACTGAGCCAACTTGCGGTGGCTCTGGCTGTAGTAGGGAGAGGCAAGACCGCCGTTCCAGGACGGCTCTGCAAAGGGGGCCTGGTTTCCAAAGGGCTCCATGCTATATATTTGTCGTTGGGAGGCCGTATTATCAATGATGAGAAGATTAGGTAAGGGCGGTGAACGCTTATGGGAGAAGGGAAGTTTAGTGGAAAGTACAGGTCGGGTATCAAGCTACATCGAATATGTTGGGGGTCCTGGTGTGATGAATAGGTAGGTGGGCCGGGGTAGCACTTTGCCGAGATACCACGTACTCGTAGGTGCCAACAATAATAGACTATTCCTCGCTGGTCTGACGGGAAAGATCAGCGCTCTCAGACTCCTCTCCTGGCCGCCAGCGTTCGCATCATCGATTCAAGTCCAGTGCTGCATCACGACCTCGAATAGTAGTAGCCCCACACACATATCCATGCCAGGGTGCGGGGACGAGCTCCTTACCCCAGATTGTTTGGATTCCTCCGTGTTGAATTGGTGCGGAGAAATATGGAGCTAACCGAGGCCCAGTCGATCATATAGTGTGGGGGGAAGGATGTTTGCCGAGTTCTTGATGTCCCTTGGCCTGGATGCTGCCCTTCACCGCAAACAGGGGAGAAAGACAGAAGGGGTCCGAGAATACGCATTAATGAGGGGGAGGAATAAAGTACTGGCCATGCCCAATATGCATACAGCAGAGTAGATGCTTTATATTCAAGAGCAACCATTGGACAAACCCGTTGAATCCTATCCATGGCTGTGCCTCGTACAACACCCATGTTTGTAGGCGTTGGTGAGGCCAAGAACACCTCCAAACGCGTTGAAGACGCCCACGAGCCATTAGACCTGATCCTGGAAGCTATCAGAAATTCGATCAACGATGCCGGTATGCAAGAGTCCGACATTGTGCCCATGGTCGACAACCTCGCAGTCGTGCCTTCATGGACCTGGCCATACCAGAACATTCCCGGGCTGATTGCTTTCAAAATGGGGATCAAGGCCTCGCGCCTGGTTTGTGGGAGCCATGGAGGTAACTAGCCTGGCTTGTTGTGTGACCAAGTTATGCTTGCAACATAGTCTGGGAGCGATCGTGCTCCTACTCGATTCATGTGAGCCCATCTTGGCGCCTGCGGGGGATGAAATGGAGGATTGACGGGATCCAGGCCCTTGCAGAGGTTACGCGACGCATCAGAGACGGGACTTTTCGAACAGCTCTCGTCCTTGCCAACGGCGGTGTGCTCACGTACCAGAATGCTCTACGCCTGTCTTCAACACCACGAATGGACCACTCAGAGTACCTACGAGTGGGAAGCCCCGAGCCACGTTTGGCCAGAGGCTTGAGGGTGCCGCCTTTCGTTGAGCTTGCACAGGGTGACGCATTCATCGAGGTACGAGTCCTTTGGCGTAGATTTGAGTACGATGCTCTGCTACTAACCGGCTCCTCGTGGATATAGACATATACGGTGGAGTTTGATCGCCGGGACAAGCCACGCAAGGCCCTGATCATTGGCACCAAGATAGAAAGTGGCCATCGCTTTCTGGCCAACCACTGGGACTAGATAACTCGGAGCAAGCTGTGCGACACCGACTTGGATCCGGTAGGAATGCGTGGCTACGTCAAAGAAAAAGCTGACGGTAAGAATGCGTTCTTTGTTAGGTTGGATGGAAGGTTGTGAGGTTTAAACATTTGGCCATGTTGACTCCGTCGTGCTTTGAAGCAGGATGCGGCGGCGATAATCACTTGCAGACATGACGCAAGTAAATAAAAAGAAAATAAATATAAGAAAAACATCCAAAAAAAAATGCCAAAAAAATTTGTAGCGTCTCTTTGATTACATGTGTCATCCTTAGTGCAGGGGCCATGCTAATCTTCTCTGTCTGTGTGGACGTTAGCGGGATTCGAACGCGCGACCTTGGAGGTGGGAAAAACCTACATCGTTTCAAATAAACCATATGCCCGAAGGCAAAGTATGGAGGGGTAATTATCTTATATATACCTTAGTTTCACTGCGGGCTATACGAAAAATCTCGAGGATATCAAATCACTATCATCATCATCTTTATTTTTCTTCTTATTAAAATGATTATTATTTATTAATGCCTATGATGGCCTTAAGCTGGTGCCACAGGTATACGTAGGACTTTGCATCCTGGGTCCATGGCGGCCGAGTTTGGGAGAAAGACTGGGTACGAAAGAGGTAAGGTCCGGCCATCTGTGGTCATGTGGCATACCAACTGCGACCTTCCGTTTGGAAAGCATTCATCGAAACCCAGTGCGTGTCCTGTATCAACGAAGATGAACTCAGCTCAGCAGCCCAAGCCCACTCGACCAAGAATGGCATCCGTCGCTGGACTCGTATATGAAGCCATCAATGACCCAAAGATTCTACCAGTATGTCAAAGTGCAGTCGTGTCGAGAACGACAAAGCCGCCACTCTCATCTTTTCTTGGGGCCAACGGTGATGGTCGTGATGGTCGTGATAAGTCAGACACCCACAACCCGCGTCGCCATCAACATAGGCTAGTAGAACAGTTGAAGGCTTGGACATCTGATGCTCTTTGGCCCCTCACCGCCATTCCCATTATGACTACTCTAGTCGTTATTCTCCACATATATGACAACCAGCTTATGCCCATGTGGCCGCTCGGCCTGACTCTGAATCCGGTTGTCGCTCCTCTAGCTTTCTGGCCAATAGGGCTGGAAACGCCGTATAGTGTGAAGCCCTTTCTAAAAGTTCAGAATAATTTTACCGAAGGGCTCAGCAGATTGTACGCGCATATGTGTGCTGGAGCGAGAGACGAATCTATGGCTCCATTGAATTCACGGCTAGAGAAGAGTCTGTTTGATGACCTAAATGATAGCATGACGGCTATAGGCAAATGCGCTGACCGAAGTTGCAGTCTACGAAACCTGGGCCTAAACGAACTGTTTTACAGCCAGGCCATCTTCGCTGAAACCTTTACTGCTGTACGCTGGGAGTGGCTGGCCTTATTGCTGCCCAAGTTGGCTTGGCGATTGTGTTTCTGGTAACTATTGTTGTTCACACGGCGAGACTTGAGTTCAGCATCGCCAAGAGCTTCAATGTCGCAGATTTGCTTGCCACGCAGAATGGGTCTAGCGGGATTCAGCCAAGAGTTTGCACTGGGTTACTAGGGAAGCTGAAAAAAGAGGACGGAAGATAGATTTGAAGCTGCAAACCTGGGCGGACAATGAGGGAGAGGACACATGCAATTTGCAAGGCCCCTGAACTTTCCAGTGAGATATCTGGCGAAATATGGGCGCCAGAAAGGCGTATACATATATACACAGCATGGTCAAGCTGCGTGACGAGTAGATTGAAAGTCGAAGCCCCTTCCGGGATATCCCTGATCGCGGGAGCAATCTTTACTGGCACCTTGCAACTGGTAGTATTCTGGCACTGCAAAGGGTACACCAGTCGCCCTGAGAGGCTTTTTGAAGATAAGAGGGGTGTTCCGTTTGAATGATTGAAAGCTTTAGACTTCCCCAAAAGGAATCAGAGGTGCATGTGGCGTAGCACTCGTGGTGCGGGGAAACACATATTTCAAAAGTCCAGCTCACACTTCAAGTTCTCCCCGGTTTAGGTTGATACCGCCAAGGCTACTCGTGGTCTCGCACCCGCCCAATCTCTTCCGAAATCACAACGCCCCCTTTTTTCGACAATGGCGGCTACGTTGAGAGCCGATGGGTCTTCCTCTGGGCCAGGCTGGATCGCCATGTTCCAGGCACAAGTATTGCATACTCTCAAACTGTGCCGCTCGGTGCAAACGCTGGCTGTCCACGAGGCTGAATATGCCAAATTGCTCAGCGAAGGTCTCCAAAGACTCCTATTCGAAAGGATGCGTCTGGGGGAAGGATATACTACCCTGTCCGAACAATGGACCAAGGACGCAGTCTCTTCCCTCTCTCGGCTCGACTCCAGACTAGACCCTGACAACATCTCACGCAACCAACATCCTAACTCAAGGCCAGTGCTTACATGGCAACTCAAGAGCAATGAAGTGACCGAGTTTATGGGGTTACTTGATGGCTTGCGGGGCGACATTCGACGGGCACACCTGAATAAGATGAAGTATTACAAAACTGCATTTGATTTAGCTTTTCACAGGAAATCTCTAACGTCCATTCAGTGATGACTCGCACATGACTTCTCCTGCGCCACCTGTGCTATACATAAGCAAGCTGAACCAGTCAAGAAACCGGCTATTCCCCCCACCACAGCTCGGACCGTGGGTAGATATAAGCAGACTCTCTCGCTGGCTGCTTCACTGCGACAAACACCATGTGGCCCATTGTCAATTCTCATCCCAAAGCGAGGGGATATTCAAGTACCATCCGCGACGGCTCATAGACGTGCAGCGCATGTGTCTTGTCCCATCTATCCCTGGGCAGCGAATGCGGTATGCGGCGCTCAGTTATGTTTGGGGAGCAGGGACAGCTTTCAAGACGCTGAGACGAAACATTGATCGATTGCACCAAGAGCGCTCCCTGAGCACCGGTGAACAAGAAAGCGGGCTGGCAGAGTTGCCAAGAACAATCAGGGACGTCATCGAGCTCACTCGACGGCTTGGAGAGAAGTTTCTTTGGGTAGACTCCCTGTGCATTGTGCAAGACGACGACCAAGACAGGAGCGAAGAGTTGGACCGCATGGGATCCATCTACGCAAACGCACATCTGACCATCGTTGCCTCGGGAGGCACTGCTTTCACTGGCTTAAGAGGAATCAAGGAGGCAACCCCTCCGATGAGGCGGGTATCACAAGCGCCAGCGTATCTGCTACACGGTCAAGATTACAGACTACGCCACGCACTGGAAGAATCACACCGCAAACTACGGTCGTCGCCTTGGAACCACAGGGCGTGGACCTTCCAGGAGCAAATCTTCTCGCGACGTCTACTCGTACTCGATCATACATCCGTCGTATGGGAGTGTCACTGTGCAGTTTGGCTCGAAGGGATGGAACCTACCGAAGGTGAATGCCAGAACAACAAGAACATGGTTGCCCAGGGCTTCTCGTTTAGCGTCCAGCCTAGTCTTAAGGACTATGCACGCCACATAGCCGAGTTCAATCGCCGCGAGCTCAGCTTCCCGGAGGACGCCCTGGACGCATTCGGGGGGATTCTCAGAACCCTCAGTAGCACGGCATTTGTTGGGGGATTCATCTGCGGGCTTCCGGTGATGTTCTTCGATGCTGCGCTACTGTGGTATAATCAATCGCCATTGGACAGACGATGCGCTCGACGACAAGATTCTGGTTATGGCAGCGCCGGTGCCAGTCTCTTACCTCCCTCATGGGCGTGGGCTGCGTGGGCCGGGACGGTTGCTTTCCCAGGCTGTGAGAATGGCTCTGTTGGTGCCCAAGATTTTAATGTGCGGCCTCTCGTACAGTGGAAGCTTTGGGACAATGAAAAAGAGGATCCGGAATTAATATCATCAGCTTGGAGTGATCAGCCACAAGAGACGCCCGCAGAGCTAGAACAGTCGAAGGCTGCCTCTGCCGAGGAACATGAAAATAGATTAGGTGGTGTTGAACCCCCTTTATTTGGTACGGAGGGGGTTTCCCATTTGCTATTGGCGCAGGCATCGAGGGCATACTTCCACATCATGGAGGTCTTCAGTGAGGTGCAGCTTCTCCTGTCAGATGGATCCGATGGCTGTGCTGGAATGCTCACGTCTTGCGAAGCGCTTGACCATGACACAAATGCCTTGGACTACGTCTGCGAGGTAGTTGCTGTTTCAACTTCCACCGTGAATGGCGAGCAAGTGTATAACGTCATCTGGATTGAGTGGGAAAATGGCATTGCGTATCGTAAAGGCGTTGGGAGGGTATTACAATCAGCGTGGGAGACACAGAATTCTCAGTATATTGAACTTATTCTTGGTTAGAGTGCCGTCTCTTATCTCTCACAGGTAGAAGGTAGAGGAATCTTCCAAACTGATTTTGGTAAAAAAAAATCAGCACGAAGGGCGAGTATTTTTCAAACAATCTTCAGCCTTATTCAGAGCGGTATCACCCACGACCATCCGTACAATTCATAATAAGAACCACAACAGCGTCGCGTGCCATTACATATTAGCAAAGCTTCTAGCTTCCTGGATGACTCACTCCACCGAGGTGTCTAGCACCAGCGCATCAACAATGAGGTCGCCGACAAACAAGAGAATCACAATGGCAGCAGTGGATGGCCCTTGCCACGGTCCAAGCTCGATTAGTCGCGACATCTAGATGAGATTGCTAAGGTACAAAAAAGCCTAGATGAAGTATCTTCCAAGTAGCGCCCAGTCAGTAGGTATAAGCGTTCCGTTTTGGCCCGATAAGGTCGGTATTCGGAAGTAGAAAGCATCGGTGCATTCTTGATGGAAGCAACTACAATCGCGCCCAAGTATGAGTAGAGAGAATGGATAATGAATGAAGAAGGCTGAAATAAAAAAAAATAATCAGAATAAATGGAGAAAAAAAGTTTATGCAGTCGGTAAAGACGGCAAAAGAAAGGGTCTGGCCGGGGATTGAACCCGGGACCTCTCGCAATGGTGCTTGGGGTTATTCGGCTTGCGCCATCCCTAAGCGAGAATCATACCACTAGACCACCAGACCGGCTATTGTGATTGGTTCAGGAACGCTTGGATTTGCTCTTCAGGGGAGGCTCACTGGTTCACTGACCATGGGCAATCGATCGGTATTGCCCCGACGTGGTCTTTCAGTGTCACAATATTCCGCCATTCCTGTCTCCTAACTCTTATCTATGCTGGCAAATGCGCTTTTTCCCAAAAAATAGGTGGCCACGATGCTCACTGCAGGCTAAATATCTGTCACTTATCTCCCACATCATACCCTTCGTCATATCCGCTCCCAATCATTGTGCACGCACCAGGTAGCTCAGGTGCTCATGCCGACTACTCTGAAGGAAGGTCTCTCCGCCCAAACATCCTCGACCGCCTAGTTCCCTTCATACCATCCCTTAGTGCTGGTGCACCCAGATTATACTGGGTATATATCGACCCTGTCGACGTATCTCTGGTTAAGTGGCTCAACCCGTGATGGTCGGGTGAAAGTCGACTGATGGGCGGCGGGGTCTCTGGAAGCTGCTTAGTCACGACACCCTGCACTCCTGGGAGCAACCACGCGTTCGATTGCCAAATTCACCCCTCACCTTATCCACGATACCAGAAACTTAAATTCCTTGACCGACTCATCGATTTTGTGAACCAATATTGGCTCGTCCTCATCCGAGGTGTCGACGGGATATTCACACTGCACTCCTCTATCCGCTAGATCGCCAGGTTACAAGGCGAAGACCCCGCTCATCTTGACATGAGTCGACGTCTGCAAACAAACTGCGATAGTGACACCAAGTGTTTGCGCTTTGCGATCCTGCTGTTACCGAGGGCACCCTGGATGTAAGCTTGGTAGAACACACAATGCGCACCCGTCAGGCAGAGCAGAGAGCTGGTGCCAGACGGCGCCTTCCACAGTCGGCTGGCGAAATTGTTGTGGATCGTGGTGGTTCCACCGACCAGCTGGGCAATGAGCAGGGAGATCAGGGAAGTGAGAACTCAGAGCAGGACGAAGACAGCGAGCAGGACCGAAGAAAAATCCAGTCCACGCAGCGCCACGTATCAAAAAGTCAAGGAAAGCCAAAGCGTCGAAGGTGGCCTGTGGGAGAAGCGACCAAGCAACGTTATGCTAACCACATCTGCAAACGTTGGAAGTTGGCTGGCGTAAAAGACTTCTTTCAACTCCCTGCCGACGATGCGCGATTCTCAGCTATTGATAAAGACGAGTTTGATCCTGAGAGCTACAGTGATCATCTTCTCAAGAACCTGTGGTCCATCGCAAGAGATCTGGGATTGGAGCTTGACGATGCGAGGGTTGAGGTTGCTAAGGCTGTCCTCCAAAATAACACGACCACCAGAGCCACGAGGTACGGGCACAAGGTGCTGCCTTCAACGCTGCAGCAAGTGATAGAAAAGCATAATGCGTCTAAGGTAAGTTAATTCATAACCCAGAAGCTTGCATAAGGCGCTGTTGGCGCAGGACTTTGGTGGGATTAGATGAGCTACGGGTTGGCTGTCATTGACTTCCATGAAGACGTTACTTGCCTAGTCTTCACTGCGACCGCACCTTTCCCTCAGAACAAATTTATTGCATAGCTGCCCTCTCAGAAGTATCATATAACTGATTTTTTTCTTCGTTAATACAGGGTGATACGACGAGATCCCCTCAACTCTCGCCGCACCCAGCGCCAGATCTGCCCGAGCCCGACGATTCTCCACCAATGGGCCCAATTCCCACCTCGCCCATTCCCGGCGCCGCCGTAACTACATCTTCTAGGCAGAATTCGAAACCAGGCACGTCTTTATTCATTCCCGAGACCCCCTTGTCATCTCGTTGTGGAGGCCGACCTGCGTCACCCGATCTCGGTGGAACAAGCAGTTTCGCAGCCGAGTATACCTCGCCGTCAGAGGACGCTGCAGGTGGAGAGGGAGAACAGTGGTGGTCTCCAGGTCGGGATTCCAGAGAGCACACTCCACAACTCCCATCGGAGAGATCGCATCTTGGGGGTGTCCAGACATGGCCAACGGTGAGTAGCAGCTAAGAAGCCAGGAACTTCTCTAGTCACAGGATGGGATCTAACACGACTTTCCAGACGAGCCTCAGTCAGCGATCCTTTGCCGGACCTCACCAGGCTCTACTGCCTTCTCCAGGCATCCACCGCGGTACCTCGAGAGCCACGCTGCCGCACCCGGCCCAACGTCTCGGTATCAACCGACCGCTGAACTCTACGACCATATGGACTACCACATCTACTGACGAAGCGGCTGCTGTTCTGGCTAGCATGCCATCAGCCACCTCTGGACGCCACCGAACCTCCCAGTCTGTGTACGAGTCCACCCCTGATGCTACATCTGACGGACTAAAAAGGGTTACCAACGGCACAAGCAGCCAAGATGACCATCCGCAACATTCACGGAAGCGCCCACGGACCTCGAAGTTTTCTAGAGATTCTTTTCCGAAACCCGATGCCGCATCCAAACAGCTCAAGGCTTTGCGTCTCGAGAGAGATGTACTTAAGGCCAGGCTTGCTGTTGAACAAAACAAGATGGGTGACATGACAGAGGAAATTGACGAGACCAAGGCCGGGTTGGACGAGCTCGATGCGATTATTTCGAATGATGAATTGACCACCCAGCACACATCTGCGCTCCGGGCGCTCGACGCACTTAGGCAAGAGTTCAGCAGTCTTTTTGGCGGACCAGGCGCATTGCTTGGCACGGGCAGTGAGAGAAATATGGAGGCTCTCTGTTTACTCAAGCAGCAACTAGAGTCGAGCAGGGAAAACTCCATTAATCGTCGGGAAGAGGCCAAGTCTCAACACCCGATGATGCAGAATAATCTTGAGGAACAGAAACAAGAACTGGAGATGTGTCAAGAGAGGGCACAGGTCCTGGAGCACGAAATCGGGAAAATTGACAAAAGCATTCACTGGCTAGAAGGGAGTGCGGACAGCGCCGCTGAATGAGGGACAGGCGGATGGTTAGGGAATAGTACACTGCTGTACCAGCTGTCTGGATTCCAAAGTATACATTGGACATGTCTGATTAGCGTTTGGGGTACTTTTTTCCCACGGATATGGTCCTATCACCACTAAGTATTGTCTATAATGAGGCAAAGTTTGTCTTTGGCTGTGTCATGAAATTATCACCATGTCTCTGTATGGTCAGCAGCGCCGTATCATCTCAGCCAACCAGACCAAGTATGGCCCAGCATGTTTGGCAATTATACAGAGGTCCAGTGTAGGTTAAATGCAGGCCAGGTAATTCTTAAGACACTCTTTCCACTCCTAGCCAATTGAAATCCTACCACTGAGGCACTCCGTAGATATTGATGGTACCTCTCCAGGTACGCGCTCACTTACCAGGTGCGGCCTGGAACGGCTTCAAGTCAATTGTCACCCGACTTCTGGACAAGGGAGCCGACATCTCTGCAAAAGACGATAGCGAGGGTCTCACTGCGTTTCATGCATCAAGTTGAAACAACGATCTCGGCATGATGATAGGGCTCCTGCTCCGTCGCGGCGCGCAGGTCAACGACACGGATCAATATGGACGGATACCACTGCATATGGCTTTAGAGTGCGGTAACAAAGATGTGGCTAGCATCCTTGTTGAGAAAGGTGCCTCTGTCGATTGTCTGGACGGGAGCGGAGTGACACCATTGATAATGGCTAGTGAAGATGGCAACCTGGAGATGGTGGAATTTCTGATCAAGAACAAGGCTAAAGTTGATATGGTGGTTGGTAATATTTCAGCCCTTGGCAAGGCAACTGAGTTTCTTCATGGCCCTGTTATTCATCTTTTGGTCCAAGAGGGAGCATACAGTGACAGTTCTGGTGAGTATGGCTGGACGCCACTGATGCTGTCGGACCACAACGGCTACAAAGATACCGTTGACTCCCTGTTGAACCGTGGGGCAAATGTCAACGCAGTCAAGAGGGATAAATGGTGCCCTCTCATGTTGGCGAGCTGCCGGGACCGGCTCGAAATTGTTGGCTCCCTTCTCAGGGACCCAGAGTCTGTTATGGTCAACGCCCAAAATGAGGACGGAGCGACGGCCTTGCACTATGCCTGTAAATACGGGTATTTCGAGGTTGCCTGTCTTCTCCTGGAAAAAAGCAAGGCTGCTTCAAAACTATAAGAAATGAAGGCCTCAATGCCCTCCATCATGCCTGCGAAATAGGGTATAAAGATGTTGTGGAGCTGCTTCTTAAGGAAAAAGACCCTGTGGACAACGTGAACAACAGAGGATTCACCGCACTGCACATGGCTAGCTCAGGAGCCCCAAAAGACTCGGATGTCTTGGACAACCACAGCAGGTTTCTGGATGACGGCATTCCTAGGGGTTAGCAGCGCGAACGGAAACCTCGTGAGCCATACAAGTATGCGGAAATTGTCAAACTTCTTCTAGAAAAGGACGCTGATCCTATGCAATCTACGAGAAAAGGTTGGACGGCTCTGCACCTTGCAGCAGAGTCGGGGGACGGTGAGAGAATCAAGCTACTGCATGAGAGGATGCCTCGGGGGGATGCGAAGCGCTCAATGAGAAAGGAGAGACGGCTCTCTCCGTCACATTGAGAATGAAGAACAAATCCACCATTGAGCAGCTATTGCTTTTGGACACGACGAACTTTGACGTGTTTGACGTAAGGGATATCTATCGACAAAGGATTTCTGATCTGGGCTGCTTCTAGCAACGAGACACACGGGATCGCTCGCCTTATGCTCCAGAAAAGAAGCAAGGCCAGCGGGGCCTTGGAGAGGACAAGGAGAAGTGGGGTGCAATGGACTGGGCTGCTCACCGGCGCATTCCAGAGGTGCTCTGGGCCCTGCTGCGTAGCAGGGTGCGAAGTCCAGACATGGATGAAAACATAAAATCCGCCAAAAATGTCGCAACCAAGGCTCGCGATGACGCCCCCAAGAACAAGGGCTCAGCCGAGAAGAAGTCGGGAGACTCAGGCGCAGAGGGGAAGAAGCAGGTTGGAAGACGGGAGCAAGAAACCTGTTCTGCACCAGCAGGATCGGGGGTAAAATTACATCTTCGACCCATCGCCTTGATGGATACGAGGATCCCCTGTTCTCGGCTATCCTTGGCCGTCTAGACAATCACGACGAGGGAATAAGTAGGGGGTACCAGCCAGCCAGTGCTTTTGAACTGATTCAGTTAATTGTGGACGTCTGTGTGGGCTTCTTTGATAGGAAGCCGGACGAATGCTATCACAACCGTGGCAAAATTGTTCAGGAGAATCAAGGACACTCGCGACGAGCTCAAAATCTTGAAAGCGGTTGCGGAGTCTCAATTTGCCGTCCAGAGGGGCCTAGCGGATTTCCAAAAGAGTCCGAGGGATTCCCAGAAGAGTCCGAGGGATTCCCAGAAGAGCCCGAAGAATTCCCCACGTTTCTATACTCAGTCCGCCGAATGGGTCCTTGGTGATATCGGACAGATGGACGACACTGCAAAAAGAATTGAGGAATCTTTAAGTTGACGCTCTCTTGACGTATTCAACCGCTATTAATAGTTCTAGGTGAACACGACGCTACAGCTTGAGCAAAGCGGCGCAAGTATTGGGCAAGCAAAGCAGTCAGGTGAACAAGCACAGCGGTCCATTGAACAGGGTAGAGCAATGATGGTCTTCACTGTGGTTGCTGTTGTCTTTGTGAGTCCAGCCTGACCCCTCTGAAAAAGAAAGAAGAAGAATTTTCTGACTTTCTATTCTTTTTGTTAGTTGCCCTTATCATTTTTGACGTCCTTCTTTGCTATGGACGTTGAGGCGTTCCAAAGGTCGCCTCCTTGGTCATTTGCTGCTATCTGTAAGCGTGCTATGTGCTGGGCGGAGCTTTCTGTTTAGTACACTGCTGATATCCTGCTGTATAGTCTGCGTATCCTTTGGTCTCACGATACCCTTTTGCTTCTTTTTCCTCGGGGATAGCAAAACAAAAGCGGGACAGTATACACAGGTATTCTTCAGGGAAAGTGCCCCCTCTACCGCTAACAAAGCCCCGGTTCCGGCGGGACCTTCTCCATCGCCTGCTGTGGATTTGCCCCGTATGGAGAGGGCTTGCAGTGGAAAACTGGAAGAAAAGGGGAAGCGGCCCCTAAGGATGTCAACTCATGACGAAGTTTCTACAACGACCCAGCCTTCCTCCAGGAAACTAGGTGGTTTGTTCTGGTAGATGAGACAAAGAGTGGGTAGAAAAAATGATGAGGAGGCGCAGGGATCTGGAGGACAAAGCTATCGTCCAAAGCAAGCGGATACTTTGAACCTTATGCCACCCAATTCGGTAGCGCGAGCCCATTAATGATGACCGCCAAGCATCTTCACTTAAGTGCATGGAACAAAATCGAGGAATGGGCTATATTTCTGGGACGAGTTCGCCTGCACCAGACCACACCGATTTGTCTACCTGGAGCAGGGGGGCCACATCGTAGACGGCGACAGTGATGTTTCAAGGGATGAAACCTGCGTTGCACCTTGAACACCATGCCGGCCTAATTCGGAACCATGCCGTGGCTCAGTGGCTCTATCAAACCCATGCTTACTCCTATTGGGTTAATTATGCTCCGTGGCAGTCAAAAATCGAGATCATAAGTTTTAGGAGGAAGGGCTACACGTCAAGGTAGAGTTCCGGCTGCAGCGTGTTCCAAGTGCGGGATCCATTGATGACAGTTGTATGTTTTGCAGAGTCCCAGAGCCCACCCGAGTGAGTCTCGGTTCATTGTGATTGATGAAATCCCTTCTGTTCCGTCAATTACAAGACCGCAGAGCAACCTGCGGGTATCAAGTTCTCAATCACATACAAGAACTATCTATCGCTGAGCCATGACAGGTTCGCTTGGCGATTATTTCTGCCTTATCATTGTCTTATATTATTACCTATGGCTTTATCTTCTCCCCTAATGGTAAGCTGTTGAAACTGTTACCCGCCTTCAATCCCATTACCAATGCTTTTATGTTCGCATTGACCCCTAGAGATATGCATTGTCCACCTAAAGCACCCCTAAAGTTCGATAGGATTTTTTCATTATGCTCTAGTAACTTGGTTGTTCTTTTGGTTGTTCTTTACTCGACTATTGTTCTCAGGTCAAGTATACTCGTTCTTAGGAACAAAGCGGCTTAGTATCAGAATATCCCAGCCTCTTCCCAGATAGGCTAACAACTTTCCAGTTCGTTGTTCTTTGAACGCATCTACTTTACAAGTACAAAATCAATATGCTCCGTCTCTAAACTAAACTTATCCTCACCAATTCAATAGATAACACAACATAGTATTTAGACAGCACAACATCAAACACCTGCCTACGGCAAATCCATTCCGCCATTATCAGAACCAAACCAATTCCACAACTCAACACACTCCTCACCATTTGCACAATGTGCTGCCACTATAATCCTTCTGGGGAGGGCTCGCAGCTTATAAAAGACGCCTACACCTGCCAATGTGCCTTCTGCTTTTGCTATGTAGCCGTCGCCGGAGAGTGGGATGTTTGTGCCGACTGCGATGCTGGCGAGCACAAGGCAACTGAGCCAGTGCCTTAGGCCAAGGTTTAGAGGTTTAGCATGCGGTGCTTCGCTAACAGAAGCTTTTCCTTCTCCTTTCCCTTTCCCTTTCCTTTTTTTCATTACCCCTCTTTTGTTTGATCAAAGCGATTGATGTTAACAAAGCTGACCGAAGATATTTCCAGGCATAGAAAATTCCTAAAATCGGGGGCTTCAGTCCTTAAACTAAGAGATCTTTTCTCTCTAAAATTAGTTTCCATGATCAAAAGTGATTATGCTAATTCCAACCTACCCCCAAAGTATAAGGAAGCTGTCTGTATCTGCTCCGGCACCGTTGGACTGTTCGGAGCCAGGCTTCCTTACTACATTTAATATCTGAAGAAGAGCACGAATGATGTAGGCATACATAGTGGGGTGCTGCAAGGCAACTGTGCCGGTTCGCAATAGGGTACGTGGATTGAGGTCATTGGACCATGGCCTTGGGGCGCCCAATCCATTGTGCATGTTGGTTGCATGTAACAACAGTATAGCTGAGCCCCTGTAAGGCAACCCACGGGGCGCATTCGAGAGCTACTTACAAAGACCCCGCTCTCACCAGCAAATTGAATCTTCGAGTCTTTCAAAGTCTGATGATCCATGAGTATTTGTCCAGACTGCCGCTGATACTCGCGTCACCATGGCTGAGGTTTTTGGCGTCATCTCCGGGGCAGGGGGGCTGCTATCTCTCCTCGTCGAGATCAACAAGGGCATCCAAATGCTGCGTTCTGCCCAACGTAGCGCTGCGGGTGCTCCGCGTGAGATGGCAGAGCTCGCAGAGGACCTGCATTACCTCGCCAGCGTCGTGGAGAAGGCCCACGACCGACACCATACCAACGATGGCTCCATTCTTAACCACTGCGAGACTATCTGCGACGGAATTGTTAAGCGCATCATCCTACTGGAGGAAAAGCTTACCGAAAGCTCGACGACTGAGGGCCATCGCAAGTTCAGACGGATCTTGGCCTTTCGTCATTGGGAAGAAGATGTGGGCGAGTTGCGTCGATGTATCCAGGTAGCCATCACCAAATTAATCCTGTAAGTGTTACGACGGGCAAGATAAATATACCATGGTGTTGAAGACTGAACAAGGTATTTTTAGGGTCATTACGCTTGGAAATGCAGCTCGTACTGACGAGCTTCAGCTGCTTGTCAATTCGCTCCCTGTCCACCAAGCCGACGACGACTCGGCTAGTCCCACCGCGATCTTGACTAACCAAGAGTCCCATGTCCCATGCTCTCACCAAACGACACCATCAGTTCTGGGCTCTGCTTCTTCTCTGGTTAATCACACAGTGGCAAAACCGAGATACGCGCGTGGTTGCCCGACCAGGCCATGCTCCTGCTCGTGCCACCGTACGGGCAAGGCTGGCAGACGCTTCTGGGCGATCGAATACACGCCGCTCGCCAAATTTCGCGAGGGTTGTGATAACAAGGCATGTGAGGAGACAAGATACGGTGCTAAGCTCAGACTGGCCTTTTCGCCATGGGGCATCAGATGGGCCGCCGTGGTCCAGTTCCACATCCACGCCGAAGTAGGCAAGGTCTTCTTCCGCCCAGCACTAGAAGTACAGCGCATCGTACCTTACACTTCCACTGGATCTGTTCTGTTATTTAATTTTCTGGCCAATAGCGCTAGCTTCACGGAAACCCGAGACGAATTGCTGTTACTTGCTCGAGAGGACCCAACCTTCGTGCGCCAGATTAATCCGGCCGGACTAAATTATCTCGAGGTTTGTGTTCTTTCGGGCGGCATTGAATAATACGCACAGGATTGACAACCAGAACAGCAGCTTTTGTCGGATATATGGGGAGTGAGAGCGATATATTTACGTCCTCAGATAGTCGAGATGATCAGATTCCTATCAATCGACCTTGGGGTTCTGCGCCATAGTTCCCCACAAAAGTGAGTGTCTCATTGCATAAGAATCTACGGAGTACTATTATAACGTAATGGTCAGAGGAAATGCTGATAGTTCCTCGACAACAATAGCCTGATAAACGGCTGCGTCAAACGATATAGCTTCAAAAAAGAGTTCAGTGCAGCGCTCAAAGCACTGATAGAAGGCGGTCTGGAGCCACCAGAGCTCAACACAGATTTATTGAAGGGCAGTCGCCGTAGATATCATTCCATTAACCGGGGTGCTTACGTTGACGATATTGTGAGTTTGTGTCGTCTATATCCAGGTAAGGACTTCTTTCCGGTCTCAACATGTTCATACGAAGAAAACTAACAAAATATATCGCAGAGACTACAGCAATGACACCTCTTCACAAAGCCCTATTGTTTGAGGATTTTGCAACTCTTGATGGCCTGATCAGCCGATCGGACAAGGATGCAAGAAACGGATTTGGCCAAACACCAATGCATTTTGCCGTAAGACGCCCAGAGCATGTCGAGAAGCTTCTGCAGATGGGTCACGATGCGAATGCTACCGACGATTATGGCTTCACGCCCCTTGCATATGCGGCCCGGTGGCACCAGATGGAAACCGTTACGACATTGTTGGAATCTGGATTAGACATCTTCCTTCCCCCGAGCCCTGAACTCACGTATAGACGTACGTACCTAGACTGGGTGATTGGAGAACAGGAGCATTTTGACCTCATTCTAAACGCTATTCGTACCCTCCAACGCATTGGGAATACATCTGCCGCCGGGTTCTTAACAGAGTCTTCGATCTATAAAATATTGCGGTATCATAAAGATAGAGAACAAGGCGAGACGCTGGGAAACTTCCTTCGACTCCGCCCCACCCGAGATCCTATGTTGAGATCTGTGGGTTATGACGACAGCGACAAGATTCTAGTACATCAGGTGTCCCGAGTGGATCACCTGAAGATACTACTCGAGCACGGCTACGACATCATGGGACACGTCACTCGATCCGGCCTGGATTTCCTGTCAGTCTTAACATCAAGGCGTAGTATTTCCCGTCCCGATATCTACCGACTAATCATCCAAGTTGTTGGCCTGGGAGCGGATGTGACCCATGTAGATTCGACGAATCGCACAGCGTTGCAAGGGTTGTTTTTGAATATATTTGCAAAATTATGGGCAGGATTATCTGATGGCTTTTTCATATCCATCATCACGCTGTTGAATGCCGGTGCCGACATACTACACAAGGATAACTGCAGGTGTTCCTGCGCACCGGGTGGTTGCGTGGCTACTACCTGTGTGAAGGCAAATGATGGCCTCTCTGTGTTTGCCATGCTGGAGTTTCTTCACATCACGGAAGAGCGTGTAGGAAAAGCTCAATCAAAGCAGCTCCTCCTCTCTTATCTCCGCAGGTCGAATCACGAAAGTCTAGGAATGACGCATGTCTGCTGTCAATGGGATCACAGCTATGTACGGCCGAGGAAGCCACTTGCAGACGAGGACATTGAAGAGATTCTTGAAGAGGAATCTGAATTCATCGCCATCCTAGAGAAAAGAATGGTTATTCTGACAAACAAGACATACGAGGAATTGCTCGGAATCTGGTTGTCAGATATGGGACGAGCTTTCCAAAAGCGGGAAGATACCGTGTATCAGGTACGTCTGTGCGCCCTTGCCATACATAAACACAAGAAGGCCGTAATAGCAAGACATCGATTACGTCCCATAACCCCCCCCCCCCCCCCCCTTTCACCCCGGCGCTTGTTTAGTCTCTTATTCTCATTGATTTTAGATATCTCATGTCCCTAACTACGAGAGAGACTGTTATTCCGAGATCGCACACAAATATCCGAGAAAAATGAGCATCAGAAGGTTGGTTCAAGAGACCGCTAATTATCTATGCTACATTGAACGGGCTTTCCAAAAAAGCTTCAGTCGAAGAGATGGAGCTAAAAGTACCATCGATCCTCACGTGCCAATAGGTCGGGACTGTCGGGCTGAGTGGTACTCGAAGAGACGTGCGGGACTGCATCGATTTCTACCTTGTTTTGGGCTGCCAGTCGATCTGTTCGTCAACACGATCCGACGGGGTTCTCTGGACGATCGTATGCTATGGCCGATAGATGGTGATGGTGTCCCGTTTACTACCGTGGAAAGTCTTGAGGAAGCCATTGGTCGATTCCTCCACGGCCCGAGTTTCGGTCAGGTTGAGGTCGAATAGATGGTTAGCATTGGGGGCGCTGGAAATCTTAGTGGCTTCTCACGGGGCGCTGGAGGGTGACTGAAATTAATCGGCGTGTATTAATTCATATCAAGATGTGCGTAACTGCGATCGCTCATCGCCCAAACTTAATTCTACATTGATTTAGAACAATAGAATGACCCAATCTACCACGAAGTTCCCAACGCCATGACTCCAGATGATCCAAATCCCCCCAGATTATTTTACCCAGCCAGAGACTGATCAACCCGCTTTGCGGCCTCGATGCTCAGCTCTAGTGATTTCCTTTCCTCTTCCGTCAGCGGCGTCACGGTAGCACCACCCATACAGCTCATGTCAGGCTTTGTGGCGCCCTTGTGCCACTTGCCATCCATCATCCACGATTCCGGAACATCATAGCCGTCAGGGTCTACCAACTTGTTCTTCAACAAGCTCCCGTTGTACCATATCAGCTTATCGTCATCGTCGACGTGGGCGATCACAAAACTGCAGACGCGGGTTTCACCGTCGGCTTCCTGCTCCCAGCCCAGAATAGACCCGTAATGTGCTTCAAAGGCGTAGCCGGACCCGGCAAGTTCTAAGCCAAGCCACCAGGACTCCTTATCCCCATAGGTGAGCTTGTATGTGACTTCGTCGCGAACTTCGAGTGTGTTCTGCCATGCGGTGTGGAGGAGGCCCATCAACACCTCGGGGCGAGATTTGTCAAGCACAACCACGCCGGAATCGCACTCCTCAGCATAATCCTCCGTCCAGACTAGAGAGTCGAGCATGGCGGGAGACGGTTCCTTGATCTGGTCTTTGAACCAGTCGTGCCTGTCGCGGAAGGCATGCTGCCATAGGAGTCGGTCGTGGAAGAGAAGGGCGCCATGTTCAACGAAGGCCCGCTGTTCAAAGAGAGCCTCGGCCTTTTGCAAAAAGACGGCGTCCGCATCCAACACAATCACCTGTTCAAACTTGGATACCACCGTGGCGAATGGCTTAATGGCCCAGCCGCCTTCTGCCAGCTTCAGTGTTGAATCGTCGACGAGGGAGAGAACATCTAGAAAGGATACATCGCGCGCACCCTCGAGGGCGGCAATCCTATCGCGGTCTCGCTTCGGAAGATCTTTGTCGCCAGCATAGGCGACCTGGATAGGCAACTCACAGCCCAGAACAACTCTCAGCGAGCTGATCAAGTGGCCAGCGAAGCGGATGGCAGTCTCCCCTCCTCCGACGGGAATAACTATTCCGCGCGATCCGGGCTCGAACGACGATCTGAGGTCGTCCAGGGGCGTCTCACTCGTGCTGTATTTCAAGAAGGGCACAATGCTTGTAGCCGCCTTCTCTATGGCTGGGAGGAGTTGGCGGCGGGCCGGGCTTCTGCGGTTGAGGCGGTCCAGAATGGCCAGCCATTGTGCGACGGCTCCCAGGCGTTTACCAACCTCCCAGAACTGGTCTTTGTACGGTGCGTGAATAGGGTTGCTTGTGTACTCGGAGGCGGTTTGGGTGATGTGGTCGACATCCAGGTCGGGTGTTGAGAACGGTCGGTGGTCGCCTTGGACGTGGGAAATAATTTGGCCCCGTTCATACAGGAGGCCCAACACGAGGAGAGAAAAGATAAGAAAGGCGATGACTTTTGCCAGTCGCACTTCCATGGCGTTTCGAGTGAGGAGTTGCAGGCGCCGTTGAAGCATCTTGGCGAGCGCAGGGGGTTAATGTCGCCTATTGACCGGGTGGCTCACTCGCAGCATGGAATCCGGGGTAGGAAATGGCGATGAAAGAAATGTGAGATGTCGAGAGGGTGGCGGCGATCGTGGATCTCGTGGTATTTTCGTGGAACAAACGACAAGGCGGCAAGACTAAGGGGCGCAGCAGCACATTGCTGACGGTGGGGACTTCAGCCAGTTGCTGGTTTGGCGGGAGATGTGTGCGTATCTGGGATTAACTCAACAGCTCGAACGGATAAGAACACCAGGCACTTGGCAATAAAAATGGAAGTGCTATTATGAATCTAGACGTTGCAGGAGGAGGGCTAAAGGAAAGGTACGGAACAAGTACGAAGTAGTACGGGAGAGAACGTGGGCCAAGCTTGAGCTTGTGAGGGACCCGAGACACATGGGGAACGGCAGTGGTGGTGGGACAGATGACCAAGACTCCAGGACTCAGCAGCCTTACGAGTACGTACTCCATAGCCCCTAGGCCCCCTTCGTACTCGTACAACAAACACTACTCGTACGTGCAGCCTGACGCGTGGTTGCGGTGATTTCCTCTTCGAGCCTGACCCGCAAAAGGATGGACTACGAGTGGTACCCGTCCCTTACCAGGTTGTCCGTTGGCTGAAGGCTGCGTGTCCTGGATTTAGTTGGCGGGCTGAGCTCCACACGCACAACCTCAGCCAACGGCTGGTGGGGCGAGTTGGGGGCGGTTTGGGGGCGGTTTGTTGCGAGTTGAGGCGACCTCGGTCGTAGACTCGTAGTTGAGCCTGAGTGGCTGCTGGGCTTGGAAGCAGGAGGATTCCGGCGGCCAGTATCCGTAGCCGCCCAGCGGTTCACAATACTACGAGGAGGTGGGTTTTGATGGGACAAGAATACTCTGTACTGGTACTCGTAATCTGTACTACATACCAAGTACTCTGCCAAGCCTGCTCCGACGTGGGCCGGATGCGCAATTGGGTAAATGGCGCCGCCACTTCCCGACCATATTCCCACAATTCTCAGCCCTCGGCGGCTGGGGCCCTACCACCTGGTCAGGTACGAGCACAAAGTGCCAGTGAAGCTTTTTTAAGGTCCAGAGCTCTACATGTGTCGGCCAAGAACGACGTGGTGAGCCAAAAATGCAACCATAATCTACTACTGACAAACATTGACGGAATACCAAGGTACCTAACCAGCGCGGAGCACGGTGCAAATCCCGGGGGCCACAATTGTACTACCTAGTATGTACATACACGGCGGGCCCACCATTGGAGGAGCCTCCCTCCTGCATGTTGGTTCTGCAGCAAAATTGCGCCCCTGGAGTATCAAATCATGGCCATGCGAGAGCGCTTATCATAGCTTGGCTTTCGGGCGGCAATCCTTGTTTCCATTTGGCAATGGCCCGGACGGGCAAGCATGCTGCCGCTCCCATGCCCTGCAATGTGTGCATGCATACGGAGTACAGAGTACAGATCCGTACAGATACTGCAAGGCGAAGCTGACCAACAGTCCTTACCAAGTACAACCCAGCCTGGGGACCGGAAGCACTACAGTCTACGAGTACCTAATACGGATGAGTCTTCTGGGCATCAAGGATTCTGAAGGTCTGGGGGCTTGGGACTAACTGGGCGAGAGTCTGGGGCCGGCACCCCCCGACCTCGTCTCATACTCGTACCAAGTACTCTGTAGAGAGTACTCCGTATGTAATATGTAATAGCAAGGCCGCTCCGGGGGGGGGTCAAGTCATGGTTTCTTCTCCCTCCCACGTATCATCATTTGTAGTCCTGCTCCCTCCGCCCAAGTCTTCGCAGCAGAACTCTCCCTCGCCACTCGTCACCATGGCAAGCATCGTTGCTCTCACCTGGGCTTTCATGGCCGCTGTCGCGTCGGCCGCCGATGCCGACAGCGAAATCACACAATGTTATGGTTACAACGGGAGATTATATGACAACAATACCCTCTGCCCTGGGTCAAATGCATGCTGCGGCATGCACGCAACTTGTTTATCAAACCGCCTATGCCACAACCCCGGCGACGGGCCCAACACCTTCGTCAGAGGTCCTTGTGCCGTCGAATCTTACGGCTCGGGCACATGCGCGCAAATATGTCTATACAGTAATAGCATCTCCACGCTATATTCTGGTCATGTCCACTGACTTGGTTCCTAGAAGAGGAAGACGGTTTCCCTCGAGTGTCGTTTTGTGGTGACGGATCTCTCTGCTGTGACAACGAGCCGCAATGCTGTGAGAATGGCAAAGGGGTATTCCTCGATAACGAAGGGAAGATTGCCGACCGACCACCCAGCACAACGTACTCCTGGGGACCCGAGCGCACGGAACCCGGGTTTGAGGCCAGCATTGTCAGCAGCACTCTCGCCGCTTCCACGACTGCCAGTGCCGCCGTCGCCAGCACCTCCCCTGAGCCCCAGGAAACCACTTCTGCCGAGACCGCCGATGACGACAAGGGCGGAGACGACAAAGCCGAAGACGACAAAGCCGAAGACAACAAAGGCGGAGACGACAAAGGCGACGGAAACAGCCTCAAAATTGGCCTCGGTGTCGGCCTTCCCGTCGGCTGCATTGCGCTGGGGCTGGCGGCGTTTTGGTTCTTTTGGCGCAGACGGAGAGCCGCCCAGAAAGCTTCGACTGGGCAGGATGGTGGACTTGCCGGGTCCAACGAGCCTAAAACATATTACGGTGGTCACCCAGAGACTCGGGAAATCTCCGAATTGGACAGCTCTGGGAACAATAACAGAAACAGCCACTACGAGATGGTCGGGTAGGACGACGCGGGTTGACCTTGGATAGAATACGTCTCGCCGTCGGACGCGGCGGCTCAGCAATGTCCACATTTTCATTCATAATTAATCTACAACCGCCATAATACACGGGTACTCCCTCGCTGTCGTTTTCCTATGTGCGCAAGCCCACTTCCACCTGGCAGACCTCATGTGTGGCTAAGGGGGAGTTCAGCAGGGGGGCCAAGAGAAGACGGTATGGTGCACCGCGTTATGCTTTTTAGCCACGGAAGCCAGACACGGCAGCACCATTGGACGGTTCATATGCCTGTTCGGCATGCAGCCTGAAAGGAGATGCTAACTACTACGTAGTGCCCAGCAATCTCGGTGGAGAAGGGGCGCGGCCCCCAAACCGGGGGGGGGGGGGGGGGAAAATGGG
>JAEMHR010000188.1:0-40722 GCA_016490725.1 Amphichorda felina
CAATGTGACAGTTGGTCGAGGGCTGTTGCTGTTGTGGAGAGAGAAGGGGGGGGGGAGGGTAGAATGGTGGAGGGGAAGGGTGAGGATTTGCTCGATGTCGCTCGTTTTAATATGCTCGTCAAACACCAGGCAGATGCACCAGGGGGCTCCCTGTATTTTGCTTTTCAGCCAAATTTCGACAGTACTCTGTACTCGTACTCGTAATAATAATCAGTCGACGGATTGAACGGTGAACCAGTTGGCTGGTGACGGGGCAGGGATCAAGGGGGATCGGCTGGACGGCTTCCCACATTTGGGGCACGCCAGCAAGGGGCCCTGGGCGGCCGCTGGGAGGACACTGGGAGTCGACAGGCCCAGCAAGAGGTGGCTCCTGTGGACACGAGGCCCTTCTTGGCACGAAATCCGGGGAAACCTGCAGCGCGGATGCAGAAATGCCCAGGCGTCCCTGGCGCACCAATCGCACGGAGCGTCGACTTCCGTCCGGCTGCAGAGCCTACGGTGTGCCACATGGTGCAGGGTACAGAATGAGCGAAGTGGACGAGGAGGGAAAGGGCTGAAGGGGATGTCAAGATGCTGAAGCATGTGCTCAGGCAGGGGGGGAGCATGCAGAGACTCCAGAGACTGTGTAAAACCACCGAGCTCGCCCCAGCAGAGAGACGGGGGCGAAGCAGGGATGAGTATCCCCGACGAGTATATATATTGCCATGTCGCAGATCCGAGGTACCTTGTCCAACTTCGGGTCATCAATCCTTTGTGTGGAAGTACATCGGACGTATCATTGCCGGATTCTAACTGAACCTGGTCTAATAATCCCTCCCAAGCTGCACTGCTACTACTACTGTTATATGTGATCAACCAGCACCTTAGCTCCCCATCCTAGCCACAGCACACCGTGGGCTCTGGGTTCTCGCTGTTGGCGCCTCGTCTGACCATCGGAGTCAGCACAACCCCCTCTCTCTCTGTCTCGGTCTCTCGAGTAGATCCAGGCCGAGCCCACGCAAATTCGATCACCCTGTCCTGGAAGGCAAAGGCACCAAGCAAGTACCCTATGAAGATGCTGACGAGGACATAGACGTTATAGTACATGGCTGCCAAGGTTGACGTTAACGAGCACCCCCAGCAGTGGGGTGGAGGGAGGGTTTCCCAGAGATGCTGCACATACCGAGAAGCATAGCAAAGTACGCAACAGTGAACTGCGCCGTGCGCAACACAGCACGCACACAGAGCTGTCCGATGCGGAAACGGAGCGGCGGGATCTCCAGCCGAGCCGGAGCCCCGGTCGTCGCGTCCTCTCCAGCCTTGGGCTCAGCGGCCGCGAGCCCCTCAAGATGCCTCCTGGCGATGCGGCGGTCGTATTCCTTGACGGGCCAGCGCATCATCTCGATCATCCCGGCCATGCCGACGGCGAACAGGCACAGCGCGGCAAACATGCCGGGCGTGGTGATCCTCCAGTCGGCCGTCATGAAGCAGGCGTCGATGGTGTCGTAGTTGAGCAGCATCGAGATCTTGCACCCGGCAGCGGCGGCGACGGCGTTCCCTTTGCCTCCTGCTGCTCCTCCGTGGCAGCTCATGATGGTTTCGGAGAAGTTGGCGTTGGGATGCTTGTTGTTGAGGAGATGGCAAGGTCTATGGTGAGTGGGGGGGCTGAGGGATGCTGCGTGAGACTGTGAGCCCGTTCAGAGGTCAGGGTTTGCAGATGAAGAGATGCAGGATGAGGCGAGGGAGTAGCTAGCAGATGAAACAAAGGCCACTTTTCAGAGATATTTCTTGCACCTAAATCTCATTAGTCTAGGCTTTGTGATTGTTGTGAGGGCGTTGCAGCCACACAGCAGCCACCCTCCCATCACTCGTCACCAAGCCCACGGTAGCATGGCAGACTGGTGGTGAGGTCGTACCGTGGGCGGCGGGCTCGTGGTACTGCTGGCCAACGGTGAACCATGGGTATTGTCTCGGACGTCCAGCAATCCATTCTTGTCGGCCCCATAAGTCCCGCTCGCCGCTCGGTGCTTAGGCCGAGTCTCGGCGGAGCGAATTGCCCAAACAGGCAATTTTCCCATCGGCCCTCCGTCTCCACTCACGGCGTTGGTGACCGGTGTCGATCGACGTCATAGATATCCAGACGGTCCCTGTCAATAAAACAAAAGGGCACTGTGGTCATTCAATCATGGAACCACACATACAACACGAGTGTCCAACATGAAAGAAAAAGCAATATCTGATTCTGTGCCATTAAGTCCTCCCATCACCGCGCCGGTCCAACCCAGTCAGTGCCCATTACACCCCCCACCTGCACCCGTCAGTGCCTCTTCGATTTCGACGACGAGCTGGAGCTGGAGCTGGAGCTGGAGCTAGAACTCGACTTCTTCCCCTTGCCCCGCTTGGCGGCCTCTACAGCCTCACTCGTCCCTTCTGCAGCCGTCGCCTCTGGTCCCTACGTCCCCCCCAAAATTCACGGTTAGAACTGTGCAAAATCCTTGACCCGGGGCGGCTCATGGGATACCTGGGCCACCGACGAGTGGTCTGCGGGGCCGTCGGGGGACCCCGAGCTGTCGAAGTAGCCGGGCATCTCCGGCGTGCTCGTCAAGGCGGTGCCGATGTTGTGGTGCGCAGGTGCAGGTGCAGGTGCAGGTGCAGGTTCAGGCTCGGCGGGTATCATCGTTGAGGTTCCGTGGTTTTCCTCGTCGTCGCGTGTACTAGGGAGAATGTAAGCATCTATATCTCAAAGGCCGCAAAATCATATCAGCTGCTATCATACGGCTGGAACGGAGGTTCGGTCGGAGGGGCCACTGGCTCCTCCTCCGTCGTCTTTTTCTTGGATGGAAAGCAGCCCATGGTTTCCGAGTCGTTGCTTGGCGTCAAGGTCGCCGACAGGGTTTCAAGTGAAGGAATGAAAGAAGAAAAATAGGAAGCCGGGTTGCTGTGGACCATACGATGCTCATAAAATAAGAGCATGCCGGCCGTGACTGACTGGCGAAAATGGCTCGTGCCAAACATGACGACTGCTGACCACGTCAGTCAGATGTGTACAGACTAGCAAAATTTACCGTGATTCCCAAATGTCTGCCGTCATGTCTGGCTTGGCAGATGACGAGCTATGCTTGGATGCCTCTGGAAGAGGCCAGGACTATGGAGAAGAACGCCTGATTCACTGACAAATGGACACATGGCGAAGCAGATAAACACGCAGTCATGTATTCCCTGTGGCTACGCAGGAAAAATGATAAATCAGCATCATTATTTAGACCCTTGTAGCATTTCATGAGACGGTGGCCACATTCGATGCTAGTCATCCTTGTTTGCAAACCCGCAACGGTCGGCTTCCCTCATACCACTCCCCAAGTCCTCTGTAGCAATATTATCTCTGGCTCGAGGTACTTCGATCAAATACTCGTGGGATCTGAGAGTAACGTCATCGCTGGGATCGGTGAATTACCTTGCGGAATTGCTTACCCTGTGATGCCCTTGGCAAACTGTCACCAACCTTATGTTACTCGAAATTGACGAGGTTCACACAGGATTGTGACACGGGGGTTGAATGGAAGACTCTGCGTATCTCATAGTCACAACGGGCGGGTGTAAAGAATGCTGGACACCCTGCTGGCAGCTGACCAACTTGTTCATCAGTCGGTACATTCCCAGAGCTTCCCATAATTTCCATCAAAGACTACCATTCCCCATCACCGTCTAATCACATGGTGCTGCGCATGAGGGCAGTACGTTTCCGACTTCTCCTTTCAACTTCGTCCGCCTAGGTCTGGTAGCACGGTAGAAGCGGCAAAGGGGGCATTCTGTTGGCCACTCCTCCTTGGAGGGCTTTCTGTGCCCACACTTCTTGTTGTTTCTTTCCTTTTGGTTTTCTGCCCTTCTGTCGTCCATCTTCCTATCCCTTCTTGGATCCCTGCCTTTGTCGGTCATATCTGTCTTCCTGATTCTGGCATTTCCCCTCTCATCCCCTCCGAATTCTTTGCAGAGCATGAACCCCATGGTGGCTTCAGACTTGGGTTAGGCAGTGGGTCTCGTGTACTACCTATGACCTGCAACGATCCCCAGTCACTACTGAGGTTTGATATACAACGGACAATGTGTAATTCAATGAAATCAATCCAGATTGTCGGCCTACAACAAATAAACGACTCGAGTCCCTTCTTGTCCCCAAACATCGAATTGTCATAAACAACTACATGACTAGGCCTTGGCCTCCCCCCCCAGGGCATGCAGCTCCCTCGGCTGCCCCTGCGCATCACAGCTCGCAAACTTCCACAGCCGGCCGTGCCACGCGCCCGCAATGTTGACGAGCCCCCACTTGACGGGGGTGGGCATGGGCGGCCACGCGGCCCACATGCCGCCCTCGGCGGTGCGGTCCAGGTTGAGCAGGAAGAAGGGCACCACGTCGGCGACGCCCGCCTTGGTCACCGTCGCCTTGCCCCAGCGCTTGAAGACGTCCGACGCGGCCGCCGCCTCGGGCGAGCCCTGCGCGGGGGCGCGGGGGTGCGCCGATAGCGCAGCGATGACGGCGATCTCGTGGTGGAAGTGGTGCTCAAAGGGCGCGCGGAACGAGTCCATGATGCGGGTGAGCTCTGTCGCCGACAGGGCCGAGGGGGAGGCCAGGCCGCCTAGGTAGGCGTCAAACTCGCCGAGGCCAGCGAGGAACGATTCTTCAAAGCGTTAGCAGGCGTGGCCGTGGGGATAGATGAATGTCTGTGGGGGGGGGGGGGGGGGGGGGGCGCCATACCGTGCTCCTCGTGGGTCTCGGCCCAGATGTTCTTGTCGTCGAGGACCTCCTCGACCTTGGGGAACAGGTTGGCCTCCTCGTCGTCATGGTGTGACTTGACGAAGCGGAACCAGGTCCGCGCATAGCCCACAAAGTCGGCCTTGTCGGCGTCTTGGACATGGGGCGCCTGGAGATAGATGGAGTTGAAGCCGCGGATGATGGAGTTGTGCAGGAGACACATGTGGGTTGCTCCCGTGGTGAAGAGGTCCGTCTTTTGCGTCTCGAATTGAGGCGTTGTGATGAGCCCCATGGGTCCGTCGGCCCATGGCTTCGAACTGGAGGGGGTAGTGGTGGTCATCGTTAACGGGGAGCGATTCATCCACAGCGAAAAGACGAGGGTCTGGATGAGGAGCAAGACCGCGGCCCTGAGCAGCGCCATAAATGGTGATGATGGGATTCTTCTCCAGAAGAGAATCGCGACCTGAGTGTGTATGTTGGCGAAGTGGTGTGATGAATCTGATCATCCCAGAGGTGCTGAGTAAATGCCACAGTGCGATTGGTCGCAGGCAACGAAATGCAGGAGTCGAGAACCTAGATCGCAGAGGCCCTGAACATGGAGGCCACAACAGGCTCTGGATAGAAACCATTGAAACCTCATTTCTAAAATTCATGGGGACCCCTGGGGAGGTGATCCCCTGGCATCCGCCGTTGAAACTTTGCTCTATGGATATATCTCAGGTTGGACACCGCTCAAGACCCAAGCATGAACTGCTGCGTACCCATGACCTCTCTGAACGCCGTTTCTAATCCAAATAATGCAAAATTACTCTACTAGGCGAATGCTCCCACAATAGCCATCATGAGCGCCCCAGTAGACACAGCAAGGTACGCTCTTAGGCGCTTCTTGCCCTTCAGTATCTTGTAGCTCTTCTCCGTCAGGAAGTCCTCCGCTAGCAGCTGCACCAGCCCGGCATACAGCAGCAGGCCAGACGAGATGGCATTCATGAACCCGACCACAAGGAGGCCGCCCATGCTCTGCGGGTCGTACATTCGGTGCACAATCAGTCCAATCGCCTGACCGATCGGCGTCGTCAGGCCGTAGGCGAGCACCATCAGCCATGGGCGAAGAGACTTTCTCGGGAACTGGATGGCGGCGATGCGGCTCCCCAAGGCAAGGCCCTCGAACGACTGGTGGAAGCTGATGGCAATCAGGAAGACCACAAATGCGGGGCCAGTGGCAACGGAGATCGCCATGCCAATAAACACGCTGTGGAACAGAATGCCGGCCTCCAGGAGAAGGCACTGCAGCATCTGCCGCTTATGATCCTCTTGGGTCTGTATATTTGGCGTCTGGGGCTCCTTGGGCTGTGCGCTGCCACGGAGTGATGCGTACTGGTCATCGCGTCTGTCTGTCGACGAGGCCTGGTGAAGTTCGGCCGTCTCAAAGTCGAGGTCCGAGTCCCCGTCGTTAAAGTCCTCATCTTGCTCCAGCTTCTGTCCATCCCCGTGTCTGGTCGGAGTGGATTCGGGCAAGGGCGACACGCCGGCAACCAGACCCTGTGCAGCCTCGTCGTCGCCCAGTGCTAGATTGCCCGGACGGTGGCCGCCTCCCCGGGTCTGGGACAAGCCGCTCCTTTCTTGCAGCGGTATCTGCGACGTGCCCTCGCCGTCGTCGCTCTCGTCCCAGAGGTCGTGCGCGTGCGAATGCGAGTGCCCCGCGCCTCGGGCTGTCAGGTACGACTCGACACCGACTACCATAATGGCCGACACCATGGCTATGAACCCCGGGAGAGGCCTGTAGCCCTTGTTGAAGAAGTTCGGCAGACAGGGGTCCGTCAGCGAGTCGAATGCCATCGGGAGCAGGTGGACGAATGCCGTCGCCATGAGGACACCGGTGCCGACATGCTGGCAGTAGAATATGATGGCTTTCTGTTTGTGTCCGCTCGTAGCTCGTCGCGATAGTAGGGGGAGTCCGCAGCCTAAGACAATATTTCCATGTAAGCGATTGATGGCCCTACGATTTCCTGGATTGCGGTGCTCGTACTCAGCGTGCTCAATACTAGGATGAGGAAGAGGGCAAAGACGTGGGCTGCCGTGTCGTACCAGCCGCGCTCCCTCGAGCCGCACTCAGGCTTCTGGTCTTGGCCATCATCTTGCCGTCGCTTGAGTTCCGCGAGAAGCAGGTTCGTCGGTATTGTGGTCCACGAAGCATCGTCTGCAACGGCGGCTATGTCGGGACGGCCGGTTAGCATTTCTGGGGTAGAGACGGCGAACAGGGGCTCGTAAGCTCAGTACCTCTGGCCGTGTTTATCAAGCCGTCCATGACGGACGCTGCTGGGTTGGCGTGTTCCCAGATCCGCAATTATAATGATACCGACAATTTCATGGCGATAGGGTGGACATGGAAGAGGGTTGAGAGTCGTGGCGGTTGAGCCCGTTGGGGGAGCGCTCAAGGTGCCAGCAAGGCATAATCGGACCCCCGTAGATAATTCTTAGCGTACAAGGCAACGTCATGCCCATTTGACGCGCATGTTTGAGCTGGTTTCAGGGGTCCCGCCTAAATGTCGGCTATCTTTGGCAATGGCACAGTTGTCTCATAAGACTAATGAAGTCTTCAGTTCCCTTGCATGAGCAATTGGAAAGGCTTATTAGAATGGTGGAGCCCTTAATAGGTGACCTAAAATATATCAGGAGGTTCATTCGAGCCATTCCATCTGCTATTAGACTATCTGTAGGAACCCTCGCCTTTATACCTAGAGAGTGTGTACTTCATGTGCTATGCCCACTATGCCTCCCTTGTACGTAACAGGGGACGCATTCGGGTTGTTGGTGGGGCCTACGAGTGCGTATACGGAGTATACAGATACGTACACCCAAACTCGTATACGGTGGACAGCAACAGTTGGTCTCAATTGGGGAGGAGCACGTTGCAGGGCCTCAAATGATGGGCCAGGGACGCTGGCAACTTGAACCCACGCGTACTCGAGTACATGCAGCAGCAGCACCGTACTTAACTTCTTATTGGGTGGCATGATACCTATACCTTGCCTCTGTTTCCCACATCAAGGTTCACGCACAGCGCAAGTCTTGCAGTCACAAAAGATGGGGGTTTTCAGGAACGAGGATGCTACCCCGGAGACAATCGGCCGCTATACCTGACTGCCATAGTCAACCTCGCCGCCCGTCAGGACTGAAATGACTCTTGGGGGCCACCGACAAAGGTCTTTCAGTGGTGGAATGACGTCGTGCCCGGCTGAGCCCATGATCGGAGTAACGAGAACAACACGGGTGTCGTTGGTTGAGTTGGAATCTGAGAATGAGGGTTTCCGTGAAACTCTCGAGGCAAGCGGGCAGTTGGATTTCACGGCGAGTGGATGGGCTGCGGTTACCAGGTCTTGGACGAGCATGTCTATTGAAAGTAGATGCTTGATTCAAGGAACTCTTTCCCCATAGCTCTCTGTTTGCTGCTGCCGCGAGCCTTACCACTGTTGCTGTCGCGGTACTGCTGGTATTGATTGTGACACCCAACTTTTCTAGTGAAACAATATGCAAACTTGAAAGCTATGGCTTGCTTAATAAATTAGTGCTCATTACCTCCTGATCGACGTGCGATAGGTGTTCGAATGGAAGGGCAAACACCCCGTGGAAATCTATTGACGCCAACAGTGCAAGGTTGTACCGGCGTTGTTCAAGTGTGAAGTCGAAGAAGATAGCTCTTCCAAAGCTTGAAAAGTCACCAGCCTTGCGCCTGTGGCGGTGCAACGGGGAGCGCCACAATCCCCCAATGCCGCCCAATGAGCGCCTGAGTGCGGGGAGCTGCTCAGGCCATCGAAGGCGCTAGAAAGCACTGAAGCTCTCCCGGTCTCCACCGCACTACGAGACCATCTGCTGAAGGCGGCGATTTATTCAGGCCTCCCCACCACCGAGAAAGGCTGCCTGCCGGCGACAGCATCCTCCGCAAAAGCTTCTCAAAATTTCTACGGGCGTTCCAAGCTGCTTCATCGTCTCTTTCTCCCCGTAGACTACCTGTCTTGTAGACTGCCGTATCCGACGATATCATCCTGAGATACCCGCCATCGCCATGGCCTCCGCAGACGAGCTCAAGGCCCTGGGCAACAAGGCCATGTCCGACAAGAACTTTGACGATGCCATGTACGCCTGCCCCACGAACAACCATATAAGTCTCTTGTTCTGCATCGCTAACCTTCTTTGAAGCGACAAGTTCACCCAGGCCATCGCCATTCAGCCCGAAAACCACATCCTCTACAGCAACCGTTCAGCCGCCTACGCCTCCAAGCGGGACTGGGACCATGCCCTCGCCGACGCCGAGAAGACCACTGAGATCAAGCCTGACTGGGCAAAGGGCTGGGGTCGCAAAGGCACAGCCCTGCACGGAAAGGGCGATCTGCTGGGCGCAAATGATGCCTACGAGGAGGGACTGAAGCATGATGCCAACAACGCCACGATCAAGAATGGTCTGGCCTCCGTCCAGAGGTCCATGGAGCGCGAAGCCGAGCGCGGTACGTAGTCGGGGGATCTAGATCTCGACCAAAGCGGTGCTGACCTCTATACAACAGATGGTATGGGACAAGACCCCGGTGCCGGCATCTCCAAGATGTTCCAGGACCCCAGCTTGATCCAGAAGCTTGCCTCTAACCCCAAGACTGCTTCCTTCCTGGCCGATCCGTCGTTCATGGCCAAGCTCCAGGAGATCCAGAAGAACCCTCAGAACCCTGACCTTTTCAGCGACCCTCGGATGCTGCAGGTCCTTGGCGTCATGATGGGCGTCGATCTCGAGACCCGCGATGCTCCTCCCGAGGACGTCTCCATGCCCGACGCTCCCCCCAAGTCCGAGCCGGCTAAGAAGGCTCCCGAGCCCCAACCTGAACCCGAGGATCTGTCCGACGAGGCGCTGGAGAAGAAGAAGGCCAAGGAGGCGGCCGACAAGGAGAAGGCTCTTGGCACCGAGAACTACAAGAAGCGCAACTTTGACGAGGCCATCGCCCACTACACCAAGGCCTGGGAGACCTTCAAGGACATCACCTACCTCAACAACCTCGGCGCCGCGTACTTTGAGAAGGGCGACTTCGACAAGTGCATCGAGGCGTGCACGCAGGCCGTCACCGAGGGGCGCGAGATCTACGCCGACTTCAAGCTCATCGCCAAGAGCTACGCCCGTATCGGCTCTGCCTACGAGCGCAAGGGCGACATGGCCAATGCCGTCGAGAACTTCAACAAGTCCCTCACCGAGCACCGCACGCCCGACGTCCTGAACAAGCTCCGCGCCGCTGAGAAGAGGAAGGTGGAGGAGGCCCGGCTGGCCTACATCGACCCGGCCAAGGCCGAGGAGGCGCGCGAGGAGGGCAACAAGAAGTTCAAGAACACCGACTTCCCCGGCGCCGTCGCCTCGTACAGCGAGATGATCAAGCGCGCGCCCGAGGACCCCCGCGGCTACAGCAACCGCGCCGCCGCCTTCATCAAGCTCTTCGAGTTCCCCAGCGCCGTCGACGACTGCAACCAGGCCATCAAGATCGACCCCACCTTCATCCGCGCCTACATCCGCAAGGCCCAGGCCTACTTCGGCATGCGCAAGTACTCGGAGTGCGTCGACGCCTGCACCGACGCCCAGACCATCGACGCCGAGCACCACAAGGGCGCCAACGCCCGCGAGATTGAGACCCAGCAGCAGAAGGCCTTCTCGGCCATGTATGCGGCCCGGGACAATGAGACGGAAGAGCAGACTAAGGAGCGCCTCCAGCGCGACCCCGAGGTAAGCAACCCCAGCTAGCCAAGCGTGCCCCCCCTGTCCCTATTATTCCACTTTCCAGATGGCTGACTTGCATTTCGAAAACAGATCATGAGCATCATGCAGGACCCCGTCATGCAGACCATCCTGCAGCAGGCTCAGAACGACCCCCAGGCTCTGCAGGAGCACATGCGCAACCCCGTCGTGCGGACCAAGATCCACAAACTGGCTGCCGCCGGTGTCATCCGTGTCGGCCGCGGCTGATGTGCGGTGTGAGAGGGTGGGAGTTCAATGCAGGGATGGGGGGGTTGCATCGGTATTGGGGACCATCTGGCGTGTAAAAGAAATGTTTTAGCACTATTTTAATGCGAAATGACGTTCAGACAGTTTGCTCCCGTAAACAAGCGATGCAAGGAGGCCATCTGATGCCCTAGCTTAAACCCCCTTCGCCCCGGAAGAAGTAACTGATGACGATGGGGATCTCATTCTCGCAGTATTCATGTAAGGAAGGCCAATGTCTAATAGCAGGTACCAGGCATGTACCCATCGGCATACTCGAACTCATAAAGATAAGCAAAATCATGTAGATAAGCGTAGCTAGGCTATTAAACAAACAAAAGATGAAAAGCACATTCCGGCCGTCAACGTCATACTCAGAAAAGATCAAACAGTCTGCAAATTCCACCAAAGTCCGACGGCCAAACAAAAACCAGGAGGAACAAAAAACCGAAATGACCAAGAATTCTAATCCCCGCCAGATCAAGTGCTCTTTGGGCGGCATCTGTTGTTCTTCTGATGCTTGAGCATGTTATCCTCCCTAGTGAACCCCTGGCCGCAGATATTGCAGACAGCGCTCTGATCAGGGACATTGTGCTTTTTGGCGTAGTCTTTGTGGAAAGAGTGGTAGTGGCGGTTCATGTCCCGCTGGTCGGCCGTTACATGGCCGCAAGTCTGGCTCGCTTGGCATCTGACATCCTTTCTGTGGCTCTTTTGGTGTTTGCTTCAGAAGAGTTAGTTCTGTCGATCCAAAACACATTGCCTTTCCTTCATACCTGAGCCTTTCCGGAGACGAGAATGTTTTGTCGCAGTTTTCCACAAGGCATGGGTAGGTCGATGATGGCAAGTCGCCCATTTCTGGAAGATCACTTAGTGCCAACAGCAGCTGGTGAAGTCCTGCCCGTCTACCTACCAATTTGGGCATCATTGATGGTCAAATTCGTATTGTATGAGAGGGTTTCGTCTTCAGTAGTACCGTAGTTAAGGGGCGTCGTCCCATACGGTTGGTGACCCTGCCAATTTGAGAGGTCCGCGCTTGGAAACGCTTCGAAGCCGGGCGTCAGATTGGGCCAGTCTCCGTCCTAATGTCCGGAACTTGGGTCAGCCTCCGCGAATGGTGCGCCGGAAGTTGTAGCAACGTCGAGTCCTTGCGTTTCTTGGGCAATTGAAGCGTCGTCAAAGTAGGAAGGGCCTGATGTTGTATAGACGGCATCCAAGTCAGTGTCTTCTGGGGAGTAACCCGCGTCTGCTCTATGTTCCTGTTGGGGAGCCATGTTCAAGTCTGTCCATTCCTCTAGTATGTTATAAGGAGCTAATGGACAAGATGTCAGTTGAGGAATCAAAATACATCCGGCATGCTTACCAAACATTGAGTATTGAGCATTGAGCTGACAGAGAAATAAGATTCTTGACCGAGCATTGACAGGATAAATCCTAATCCTTCCAGGGGGCAAAGCCACTTGCAATATAATATTTCAAGAAAAAAGCTCGAGCCGGATTCAATGACTGTCGGGTCTTTGATGGAGAACTCGAGGACTGAGGTGACAAAGTGGAATTAGAATGTGGAATAATGTCTGGTACTTATATTCCAGGCCGCCGTGGCTCCCCACAGCCAACTTACCGCCGCCATAATCCTCTTTCCGCCTTGTTCATAACGCATCAAAATTAATGTAAAGGATGACGCATAAACATGAGCCCGACTTCGGGCATCCTGCGCTCGTCTGGAAGCCTAACGATCCGTTTCGAACCCCCCTGGGATGTACATCGCGGAGTGTTGCGCGCGCTGTTGGTGACAATGGCCCTTATTGCTCAATTGCGGAAAAAAGCAACGGCGCCGTACACAGCCGCGTATTGCTTGGGCAGCAAATCATGGAACGGCTGTCTCCGGTGAGATAGAAGCTGTTGGTTGGTCGTGACGCCTGTTCCAGTGGGAGGCCGAAATGGAGGGTAGACGTGGCCGTGCTGTGGGGGGTCCCGGTTGGCGCGACCCGCATACCGGCCTCCAAGGCTTTCTGAAATGTGAGTCTGTGATCATCGATGATGTTCGAATAGTTTCTATTTCAGCCGAGCCCGAAAGATGGGGGGCTTGTTTGCAAAGACGCCCGGGGACAGAGGGTCGTGTAGATAAAATAGGGTTTAAATAGAGGTGCTCCTAATGCCTATTAAGTAGCCGTCAACTCTTGACATCGCCCATTGAAAGTCACACAAACATCGAAAACCAATTCACTCCAATCAAATAAGATGCCTACAGCTGCGGCAGGCAAGTCTCGCTCCCGCGCAAAGCGATCCATATTCTAACGTGAATCAGAGAACAAGTCGCTCCAGGGCAAACGCCGCCGTCGATTCTACGAGCCACTGGTGATTCTCAAAGCCCTATCAATGGGCCATGAGAATAGAACCTCCCCAGGGCAAAGAAGAGACGGGGCGGCTGTCGAACCACAGAATGTGCGGGACATATTCCACACCTTCGTGTATCGGCTTGCCTATGTCTGCGCCAACAATGTAGGCTCTGACACAATCACCTCGTTGGCTGTCATTGAAACCGAGGATTCATTCTTTTACATGTTTGCCTGTAACCAAGTCAGCGCTGAGCAAGGAAAACGTGTTTCAGAGCACATCGAGACTCTCCTCAGGAAGGTTGCTGCAACAAGTCACTCCCATGGCAACGCTGCCGCCAGATGCAAGGAAGAGGTCTTCAACAAGATATTGCTTTTCAATCGCCTTCGGATCGAAATGTACTTGGAAAGAGTCTTCCAGCATGCATCCAAGTTTTTGGAAGGGTATCAAGTTGGTGGAGATCAAGGTACGGACTGGACTAGGGCTCCACTCAATCATGTGCCAGTAGTAGTTGACCGAATCTACATCAGACAGTACAATGCGGGACAGTTTGGAGGACTTGACGATTCTCCTCAGCGGAAGGGAGTTAAGCATCAAGACGGAAGATAATTGTATGTCCTCGTTTGCTCAAATGTCCGCGACACGGTTGGCGAGTTAACCATGATTCAGACGTCAAGAGTTGCCTTACATGCATTGGGGCGATAAAAATATTCGTCAGGGCCTGTCGACTAGTTCGGGAACATGACGAAGATTCCAGGAGCGAGAGCTGGCGTGAGTTGAAGCACTGTGTCAGTCGTATTCTGGCCTACGAAGAAGCGATGAAGTCGTTATTCAAAGCCAGGGTCGAGTGGCCGGAGCTCTTCAGCAACTTCAAGGTTTGCCAAATTCCGTCTAGCAGACCAGAATCAAAGCCGTTGGGTCAGAGCAGCTACAGTGCCGAGGCAATCATTGGGCGTATGACCAGCGACCCGGCCATCATGAGAACATTCCATGAGTACGCCCAAGATATGCGCAAGTTTGAGCTAGACGATCGCCTCCGCGAGGAGTGCACCAAGTCTAGCTTTAAGCCTTTCATCCACGCAGAGGTGCTGGTGCAAGATTGGATCGAGCGGGCAGGCCAGAAACAGCAACTTCGCTTCTTCAAGAACTGGAAGTACATCGGGAGCAGCAAGCCGCCCTGCCGGATGTGCAAATACTACTTTGAGGCGTGCGAAAGCGACATTGCGATGCGTGCATCCCACGAAAACATCTACCCCAACTGGGGGCTCCCCAGTGCCCACGGGCCTGGAGGCTCCCCGGGCGCCAGGAGGTGGCAGAAGTCACTGAACAAGATGATGGAGAAGATTCGGGAGGATGCGTTCAAGATCATGGTCGAGAAGTGTTCCGCAGGTAAGTCGCACGACTCGAATACGTACGAGTTTGGCTCAAGATGGTCGAGCAAATACAGCCAGGCACCCGGTCGCAGTGTCAAGGCCGAGTCTGTAGTGGCGGATGACGGGTCTGGGTCGGATACGGCAGAGCTGGCTGATCTGCTGCGCGATGGACTGACGCTGACGGCGCGGAGGGAGAAGAATAGTGAGAGCGATGATGATGGCGGTGCGACGTTGCTGTAGATGCCTATTCAGCAAGAATTCACTTGCGCCTTCCGATTACATGCATTGTACTCAAGGTACCCGAAACCTAAAATGTGAGCCAAACCGTCCTCTTTAAATTTTACAAGGTACCTACCTACCTTAGGTACCTTCCAGACCTCATCGTACTCGTAATACTAGTTAGCAAGGCGTATGATCAGTATCAGGTATATGACTGTCGGAGCACCAGGCATGTCATTCCGTACGCCAAGTTTCAGGATTCGGGTTGACATGTGCCTTCGGCAATGCATAATCTGGGGTAGGACTCTGCGCCACCAGAGTGGACCGTGGACATATAAAGTCGTGCGGGACCAGATCAACCTCCACCCCTTGTTCCTGGTTCCCACCTCCAGCAGACCCCAGCCAGTGCAGTCGCCCCCAGTCCAAGGGCATAGATATCCACCATGGGCTCAACCGCCGACGCGCCAGTCGAGAGCCATGACATCCTGATCATCGGCGCCGGCCTCAGCGGCATCAACACGGCCCACGTGCTGCGCGCCCAGATGCCCCATCGCTCCATCACCATCCTGGAGAAGCGCCCTGTCCTGGGCGGCACCTGGAACCTCTTCCGCTACCCAGGCTTCCGCTCCGACTCGTACATGACCTCCTTCGGCCTGGGCTGGCACCCCTGGACCAAGAAGCACAAGATGGCCCCTGCGGGCGAGATCCTCGAGTACCTCGGCGAGGCCGCCGACAAGGACGGCATCACGCCCCTCATCCGCTTCCGCCACATGGTCCACGGCTTCGAGTGGAGGAGCGACGAGGAGAAGTGGCGCCTCGACGTCGACGCCGACGGAGTCCGCAAGACCTTTGTCGCCAACTTTGTCCTCGGCTGCATGGGCTACTACGCCGACGACAAGGCCCTCGAGGCCTCGATCCCGGGAATCGACGCCTTCGGTGGGCAGGTCGTCCACACGCAGTGGTGGCCCGAGGGTCTGGACTACGCGGGCAAGCGCGTGGTGCTCGTCGGCTCCGGCGCCACCGCTGTGACGGTCCTCCCCGAGCTGGCCAAGGATGCCTCCCACGTCACGATGCTCCAGCGCAGTCCATCGTACATTGTTGCCCAGCCCACGCAGCCGGCATTCGACTGGTTTGCCCATCTCGTGCTCCCCGCGCGCTGGGCGTCTGTCCTCAGCCGCTGGTTCCAGACGGTGTTCGAGATGCTGATCACGGAGGTGCTGCTGATGTTCCCCAACGTGGGCCGCAAGATCCTGATTAAGGGCGCCAAGGAGTATCTGCCAGACAAGGTCGATGCAGACATTCATTTCAACCCACAGTACAACCCGGTTGAGCAGAGGCTTGGGATGTGTCCGGATGGTGACTTTTTCAAGGCGCTGCATCAGGACAATTGCGAGATTGTGACGGACACGATAGAGACAGTGACGACGGACGGCATCGAGCTCACATCCGGCCGGAAATTGGACGCGGACATTATTGTCACGGCCACCGGCCTCTACTTCCAGCTCTTTGACGGTCTGAAGCCCGTTGTGGATGGCAGGGAGCTGGACCTGGGATCACACTATATATGGCGCGGGATGATGCTTGACGGGATGCCCAACGCGGCCTTCATCTTCGGCTACGTGACGTCGTCGTGGACGCCCGGGGCCAACCTGATGGCGCACCTGACGACCAAGCTGCTGAAGCATATGGAGAAGAAGGGAGCCACGACCGTGGTGCCCCATATTGAGCGCAAGGAGAACATGCCGACAAAGCTGGCCGTCGATGCCAAGAGCAACTACTTTATCAAAGCAGCAGACCGGATGCCCAAGACGACGGGGGAGGTGCCCTGGTATGGGCGCAAGAATCTGTTCTGGGATTTCTGGGCGTATCTGTTCAGCGACATGGAGACGGGTCTTGTATATGGCGGTGTGAAGGATAAGAATGCGTGATGGGGAGGGATTCAGCGCGTGCCAACACTGGCGGATCTCACGCCAATAGCCAGGGATGGTTTAGGCTACTTGTGTAGTATCGCGTCTGATCTCGATCATGTGTCGTCTAGTTACCTGCCCGTCCTGCTTGCAGACGACTCCCAGGTACCAGCACAAGAAAAAGGAAAAGAAGGAGAAAAAAGCAAGCACAGCCAACATGCGTACCCACATAACACGTACAGGGTACAGATATAGTACAGTCCCCAGTTGCACCCGGGTGTCGATGGGAGATGTCTGTCTATTTCCAACATGGATCGGCGTCCATTGCCCATACCGCCTGCTGATGGACTCCATGACAACCCCATCCATCGGACCCAGTGTCTTGGCTAAATCGGAGGTGCAATCGGCCATGCATGAGGGCGCATATACAGCATGGCCAGGCGCATGAAGCCCAATAGAGCAAGACAGAGCCCGCGTGAAGAAGATTGGCGAGGATTCCCCTAAGGCAGCCCTGTCGTCACCAACATCGACCACTGCGAGTATGTAGGTTTGCAGTCTCCATACATCCTAGCAGCCCCTTGGCATCTGTCATATAGGCCCCATGGGTAATACAATGACTCGTTTAGTAATGCCATGCGATATGTCGTGCGCCAGCAACTGTGAGGGGCAATCCTGGTTCCCTGATCGAGAACTGGGCCCCTAGCGCTTTGATCCCTTCTAGCCTTCCATCCCATCCGCCATCCCCCATTCCCTCTCGCCTCTAGCCACCAAGAAGCTGAAATACTATAAGACAGAGGTCCCCTCTAATATCCGTACTTCCTTTTGGCCCCCGCCCACATGTCGACCACCGACCAGCCAACATGGGCTTGCTGAATCTCTGGCCCGAGTCTCCCCGGCTCACATACGTGGCTTTGGCGACCTTGGCGATAGGGCTAGCCGTGTGGAGGATCCGCGTCTGGAGTCGCCTACGACACATTCCCGGTCCCTGGCTGGCTGGATGGTCAATCCTGTGGCAGCTCCAGGGCGCGTTTCAAGACGACAACCACGAAAGACTGAAGGAGGTGGCGGACAAATATGGCAAGTTGCCCCTAGGATATCGAACGAGTTGTACTATGCTTGGGCTTACATGTACCGTTCCTGGGCAACAGGACCCCTGGTGCGAATCGGCCCCAATGAGCTGCTCTCAGCCGACCCCGACGTCTTGCGGCGAATGTCAGCCGTTCGGAGCGCTTACACCAAGGGCTCGTTCTACGAGAGCGGCAGACTGACACCGGGCGTCGACAATGTCATCTCCACGAGGGACGAGGAAAGGCACAAGGAGATGAGGGCCCGCATGTGGACAGCCGTAAGAGTTTACTCCCTTGTGGCAGCGCTTTCTTCCCAACTACTAATGCGACACACTGCGACAACAGTATTCTGGCAAGGGGAACGAGGGCTTCAGTTTCGAGCCTGGCCTGGACCGCCAGGTGCTCAGCTTCATGGATCTTCTCGAGCGCAAGTACGTCTCGACGGCGCACGGCACGAAGCCCTTTGACCTTGCGGAGAAGACGCAGTTCTTTGCCTTGGATGCCATTGGTGATATCTCCCTCGGTGCGCCCTTCGGCTTCCTGGCCGGGGATGAGGACCTCTTTGACTACAACCGTATCAACACCAGCTCGTCGGTCCCCATGAACGTGGCCTCGGTGCTCCCCTGGCTGACCAGGATTGTTCACCGGTGGCCGCTGCGGCTGGCCATGCCCAGTGAAGGAGATAAGGTTGGGTTTGGAAGACTCTGGAGGTGCGTGTCTACATTGAATTTCCCGCTCCTAGGTAAATTGTCGCTAACTAGAGTTGAAAAAGTCTTGCAAGCTCACTTGTCGACCAAAGACTCTGTGCAGAGACACCCCCTGTTGAAGACATGCTGCAGGGACATATTAATAACGGCATGGGCCGCGATGAACTGATTCAGCAGGTTCTCATATTCCTGTAAGTATCCTGCCTCCATTTCCCCCGTTGGGAAGTTTTTTGACTGGCCTGCAAGCATTGCCGGCACAAACACGACCGCCCACGCCCTCCGCATGACCCTGCTTTCCCTCATGACCACACCTTCCGCCTACATGGCCCTTATCGCTGAGATCCGCAAAGCGAGCTCCAGGGTCAGCAGGCCAATCTCCTGGGCCCAGACCCAGACTCTGCCGTATCTCACAGCTGTCATCCGTGAGGGGCTGCGCGTGTGGCCACCGCTCACGGGGCTGGGCCTCAAGCGCGTGCCCGACGGCGGGGACTACATCAACGGATACTTCGTCCCCGGCGGTACTGAAGTTGGTCAAGGTTTCCACGCTGTCGGGCGTTCCAAGGATGTCTGGGGCCCAGATGCTGATGTCTTCCGGCCGGAGAGGTGGCTCGTGGCTGAAGAAGAAGAGCTGACGAGGATGAGTACCGCGTGGGATACAACCTTCGGCGGAGGCAAATATAGTTGCTTGGGTAAACCCATTTCTCTCATGGAGTTGCACAAGGCGGTGTTTGAGGTACGTCTTCCTGAACAGTGTTGCTGTTGGGATTGTCCGGGGTAACCTAACCGGAACTGTAGCTGCTGAGACGATACGACATATCGCTTATCAACCCCGAGAAGCCGGTCAAGGTCAAGTCATCTATCTTCATCACTGCATCCGACATGTGGGTGAAGACGACGAAGCGGGAGCCGCAGTGAATAGGCGGTGCCGCTCTTTGATTTTCGGGAATGAGATTTTGGCGTTGGGTTCAGGGACTTGTCGTTTTGTAAATAACGTCTCCTGAGCAAGGCAGTTCCCAGGGCCAGGCTGGGTGGCGAGCCAAACCATGAGGAGATTCGCCCGTGAGGGCTTCAACTACTCTTTCTTCATGTGCCATCGATGCATCTCACTTCATCGCTAGGTCACAGCTCGTCATCCTCACCTGTTCTCCTCGGGGTCGTTCCAATACTCTCCAACCCCCTCTCGCCCACCAGCTCAGCGCCAGGTCCCGTGGGTTTCACCGTCGCGTCGTCAACCTTGCCTTGACCCATTGCTTCTTGATATTTCTTGCCCGTCTCATCAAGTAGAGCCTGGACTTCGGCCTTCCTCTTCGATATCTCATCCTTCTCGCTTCTCAACTGCTGCACCCGAGCTTCCTTCCCCTTGAGCTCGTTTTCCATAGCCTTGAGAGAGACCTGGAGTTTTTGCATGCATTCCGACAAACTTGGCAGAGGCGTGATCTTGGGCGGGACCTTGAGGAGCTCCTGGGCCGGGTCTTTGCGCGGCTTCTTCAAGCCGTCCATTCCCGCGCGACTCTGCGCAGCCTCGTATGCCATTCGACGTTCCGCATCGCTGTCCTCCGACGAGTCTGATGAATGTCCCTCGGCGGCTGTGATGAGCTCTGCCATTTGCTGACGCTCTCGTTTCCGGCGTTCCTTCTCTGCCCGCTTTCCCAATGACAGTCCTCCATCTTCGACGTACTCATCGAATCCCTCTCCCAGCTCCTCGTCTTCGGCCTTCAGCCGAGTATCGTCCTTCTTCTTTCGGCCCAAATGATCTTCCTCATCGTCATCCTCAACCGAGAGAAAGTCCTGTTCTTTGGCTAGCCGTGCTCGCCGTTCCTTCTTCTCTCGGATTTCGGCCTCGGTGAGTATATGTGTCTCCTGTTTTGCGGGTGGGACTGCCTGAGTCTCAACAACAACCGCGCCCTCGAGCTCGGAATAGTCTAGGTCCATCTCGTCTCCGTCCACCGAGACAGGCTGAGGGGTATTGGGTGTGGACGACTGTAGCTCGTCCAGATACTCCTTGCTGTACTTTGGCCGGTCCTCCTCGTCCTGGAACGAACGCACTGGGAGGCCCCTATTCGAAATGCCCCTCTTTGTAGCGCTCGTCTCCAACGCACGCTTCCCCAGCGGCGCCTTCTTCACAGGCATGACGTCGCTGTCGTCGTCTCCCTCGAGGCCTGCGCCCCCACCAAAAGAGAGCTTCGACTTGGGTGGTCGCTTCCTCTGTGCCGACGCGCTGTTCCGGCCGATGTTTGGGCGCACCACGACGGGGCCGTCGTCATCCTCTTCCCCATCCTGGCCTTGCGAGGCCTCGTCGGCGGCAGCGTCTTCATCTGCGGCGGTGAACGTTTTGCGCAGCCCCGACTGCCTGAAAGGTTTGCGCCCGGTTTTCGATCCAAATACCGGCTTGGGAAGATCTGTTTGCGTCACCATCAGCCTTTTTGCCGCTCATCAGCAAGACTTTCGCGAGGTGGGCATCTGAATACTTACCAGTCTTCATGGCGTCTCCATTGTCCGACGAGGACGATTGGTTTGTGAGTTCATCTTCATCAGGGACTCTGATGACGCGCGCTTTTCGCTTAGAGCCAAAAGAGCTCATTTTTGCCGTAGTTGGACTTTCAGGGTTGAAGCGTAGTTGGAAGGGCAGTTGAAGATGGTCGACGCGGGATGCCGAGCTTGAGGTACGCGATCGCAATCTTATCTCCACGTGACAGAAATTTTGGGGTCAAAGCAGGGAGCTCAGTCCGTCATCGCGTCGCAGGCTTGGAAGACCATCACCACATCCCACATTCACTGCTCAAGATGGCGCCCGCGCAGCCTGAGCTGAAGAAGGTACGTTGCGTATCCAATCTTCTTGTCGGCTCGCTTGTTTTGAATTATGACCGCGCGCAGTCGGTCGCGAGGCCTCAGGCAACGCCTCAGGCTGAACCGCATTTGACAACGTACTAACTATCGTCTAGTATCTCGAGAAGCGGCTCTTTGTCCAGCTGAACGGCAGCCGGAAGGTCATTGGCGTCCTTCGCGGCTACGATGTCAGTCGATTGCGATTATTTCCGTTCCCGAGCGAGCACTGACGGGCCACTAGGTCTACCTGAACATCGTCCTGGATGACGCCGTGGAGGAGAAGGAGGGCGGCGAGAAGGTCAGACTGGGCATGGTGGTACGTTTTCCCGAGAAACGGAGAAACGCCCCTAGGGTCCCCAACGGCCAGCGCGCTGACACATTTCCAGGTCATTCGAGGAAACTCGGTTGTGATGCTCGAGGCGCTGGAGCGCATTGGCGGCGACGACCGACACCGGTGATTGACGAACCAATGGCAGATAAAGGCTGGAAACAAATGACATGGCGTTTGCGGATGAAAAATGGACATTATATCTACAAAACAGAGCGGCGCCCGGGCGGGTAATGGTCATGCGTCAGGGGAGGATGATACCCTCACGGGGTTTGGACGGAATCAATCGGATCCTATTTGGCTTGCTCGCCCCACGCCTTGTCGTCGTACCAGTCCATCAGTGCGGCGCCGTACGATTTCACCCAGCCTTTGATACCCCCGGTCAGAATCACAGCCTCCATAGCGGTCTCACCAACGTCGTTGAGGTAGTCCTGCATCCAGCCGGCACTTCTGGGCCCGCGGCCGTTGGAGCTTCCTGTACGTCAAAGAGACATAAGTTGTGATCAATCTGGAAAGACCGCAGTGATTTTCTGTCACTCACCGCAGTAGAATATGATGCTCTTGATCCCTGCTTGCTTGCACAGCTGATAAATGACCGGCCTCGTCTGGTAGAGTGTTTGAGCGGGAAGGTTGATGGATGTCTTGATGGTGCCGCCCTCCCAGTCGGTCCGTCGAACATCTACCAGGAGGAAGTCTCTGCGCGCGTTTGGCCCAGCTGCCCCATCAGCCTCGAGGAGGTCCTTGACCTGCGATGCTTCCATCCGGCGGCATGAGGCCTTGACCTCGGGGAAGGCTGCCCACCAGGACTCGCCGGTCTGCGCTTGTTCTGGCGCCATTGAAGAACCTTTGAAAGTCTCGATTCCAGTCGCCAGGGGCAAACTTCTGTTACACAGACTTGGCGTGTTTGTGATGAAACTCAGAAGCTGGGGAATCTCGACTGTATGTGGTCCACTGACCCCGCTTTCGCCGGACGGAGCCGGGCTTCCCACTTGCACAGACGCGGCCCCAGATGCCCCCGTCCAGCCCCGATAATACGTGAGCGCAAGTGAAGATACAGCCTAGCTATCATATCATTTCGATCAACTAAGTACAGATCTCTTCGTTCCTTGTTGCCTGGCCGAACTCCAAGATCCTACTCTGGCGCTCTATACGGCCTCCCATACTGGTCAACGCTCCCCGTTGAATCCATCACCATCGGACTCCAGTTCATGTAGGGGTCAAGGCAAACCATCGGCCCCGTCCCCGGCATCAAGCCCGCCATCCATCCCGTGCCCATCTCGTCCCCGAAATCCGTCATCCCCATCCCCATACCGGGATTGCCAGCGCCGAACCCGTCCAGGAAGCCATCTGGCAGCGTGTTCCAGGCCACACCCTCCCCGGAATAGTCCTTTTGGACCGCACCGTCCTCCAAGCTAAGGGCCTCGATCCCCTCGGCGACCAGCTCCGCCCAGCGCGCGAGCCTAGCACGCGTAGCCAGGATCTTGACCGCGCTCATGCTCCACACGTTGACGTCCGCGCTCTCGGCCTCCGAGGCCGACCACTTCTGGATCGACAAGCTGACCTGGTGGAACCGCCCCTGGAGGGTCGACAGGATCCCGGGGATGTCCACGTCGAGCCCTGGCCGCTGCTGCTGGAGGTGCGCCTGCAGCGAGGCGACAGCCACGGGGAGCTTCGGGTCCGACTTGACCTGTGGGTTGTGCTGGCTGGGGGCGCAGTACTCCGTGTCCTGGTTTGATCCGGAGTCGGCAGGCGTCGGCGCTGAAGAGACGGCGCTGGGAGGCGACGTGCTGTACTGCCCGGGGTCAGCAGGGGGGTTCTGGGGCCCTGGTGATCCCGCTACCCGCTCTGTGTGTAGTTTGGACGGGATGATGAGCTTTGCCCAGCGGTTCAGCATGGAGATGGCGTAGATGAGGAGAGAGCATGTCGCCGTGGTTTGCGAATGGTAGGAAGAAACCGGGACTGAGAGCCAGTTGTCGAACCATGCAATCAAGGCAGCGCGCGACCGGTAAATCTCGTCCAGACGGGAGGCCGACCCATCGGAAGGTGAGGCGAGGGACTCGGAGAGAGACTCGATGAGCTCACTGTCAATCGACGGTGGAGCGTACAGCCTCAGGGCGGCCGTGTTGATGTACGTCTGGAAGATCTCTGCCAAGAGTGTGAGAACGGCTACTGGGGCAAACGCCAGCAAAGGGTATCAGCAACTTACTATCTAGCTTGAGCCTCGGAGGTACGTTTTGGCGGATCTGCTCCAGCTCGGCCTGGAGGCCCTTGACACAGGCTGCCCTAGGGGTTGGAGCTAAAGGCATCACGCCCACATCTTCCATGTTGTCCTGAGGGGCTTTGCATTGTGCGATACGGTCGATTAGATACTGCACACGGACTAGATGCACCAGCGTGGTGTCGGTCTCATACTCGTTGCTCTCCTCAAGCTCCCCCAGGCACCGGTGTAAGTATCGACTATACTTGATGGACTCGATCTTGCCGAAGCCGAGTGACAACCTAGGGTTAATTAGCCGACATTGTAACTGATGAGCAGGAATCGACGGCGCAGTGCTCACGACGAAGACAGGAACCAGACTCCTGCAAGTGCCCTCCTCTCCTCGTTGGTACGGGGCTGAGTGTCGAACGGCTTCAGCACAGCAAGAACTGTCGTCTCCCTCCGCACAGGGGGCATCCCCAGCCCCAGGTCGCCAACCAGCGCCTGGGCCAGGCTGACGAGGTTGCTCAGCTGGGCGTGCATGAAGCAATGGTACTGGTACCACCCGGCGATGACGATGATGCCCTGCAGCAGGTCCATGGACCGCTCCGAGCGGATCAGCATGCGCTCCGAGATGTACCTCATCAGGTGGTACATCTGCGTCCTCATGGACCTCAGGCTCCGGAAGGAGGCGACCATCCTAATGGCGGACATGAGGAACGGCCGCGTCTCCTTCAGGGCGGCCGCTGACATAGTTGGCGGAATGACGACGAAGGGGTGAGCGGGGAGCAGCTCATTGCGGTAGATGTTGAGGAGGGCTTCATCTGAGTCTGGCGGGGGCGGAGCATCGCCGCCTGGTGGACGACAGGTGCACGATGGAGGAACAGCGGCGTTGTAAGTGTCTGGCACAGTCCAGGGGTTGTGGTCCAGGCCTTTAGGCCGTAGAGATGAAAACGATGGGTGGTTCCCAAGGTCCACCAGCTTCCCCGGGTTCCTATCTGTCTTCCTGCATGGTGTAAGCCAGGGATGGATGATGGATAATGGATGGGGTGCATAAGGACAGCAGCACTTACACCGGCTTGGCCTGTCTCTTCTTCCGGGGGCGAACAGCCTGGGCCGTGCATTCTTTATCGAATCTTTGGCATCTGCATATCCCTTCTGGTTAATCATCGTACCATCAATGTAAGTGAGGAAACCCACGTGTCACACTTGGAGTTCGGTTCCGGGTTCGATCGCAGACACTTAATCTTGGCCTTAGCACAAGCCGAACATGCGGCCCTCCATCCAGCTGTGGGAAGCCTGGGCCTGCTGCCCGATTGCCTCTGATTGCCAGTACTAGTGGTGTCGGTGTCGGCCATGGTCAGTAACACGAAATAGGTAGTTATCAACTGATGCAGACAGTATGCAGCGAATACAGCCCATCGAAGTCTTCTGGTGATAATACAACATCACACCATCAATTCAGTGCTCCTCTTCCATTTAAAACCCTCGCTGTCATGGCTACTTGACATGGGGATTGTAAAAAAAAAAAAAAGACCTCGTCGAGGATCCTGGGACTGGGGCTGAGCGCGGCGTTTGCGTAACATCTCGCGTCTAAATCGAGGCTGAGGCTGCTGAGGCGGAGCGACTGCAAGCGAACCGAGTTGAACTCTGGTTGGCTTTGCTGACTGCATACCATGGTCAATGCCACGACCTCGCTTGGCTGTGGCGACTTTGACAGCTTTACTCGAGCGAGGCTGGCCTCGGGGACAAACAGATCACCTTTCATCGATAATAAACAGGCATCTAAAAACAATCCCATGCTCTTTGAAGCGACGCGTATTTGACAAAGAGGGAGCCGTAGCCGAGAATTGCGATAGCGGCACAGCCTCCCACAAGATACAAAATGATGCAATGTATCGATACACCTGTATGGTACACTCTGAGTGTCAGGCCCCCATGCCCGTCCATCTCCTCCTGGCCTTCCTAAACCTTGGAACAAGTTGTGATTAAAAAAAAATAGGATCATCTATCATCCCTGCCTGCTCTGCCTCCACCTCTCCCGTCGCCTCGGCGCGACTCCAGAGTCCGTGCTGCCCAACAGCTTCGCTTACTTGGTTCTGGAAACACCCGCACCGATGACGCCCGGCAGCTTCTCCTCGCCGACGTTGAACAGCATGCCGATCGACATGGACAGGACAAGGACCATGACCAGCGTGAAGCCCGCAAACAGCCAGAAGGAGACACTGATGTCCTTCTTGGCGCACGTAGGTCCAGCCCAGTGCGTCAGGCTACCCGAATCGCTCACCGTGCTCTGGCAGTGGCAGGCATAGCACACGTCCTTGCCCTCGGACCCGTCCTCCTCGGCGTACCTGTTGACGCAGATGCCGTGCCCGGAGCAGGATCCCGTCGCCGTGCTGCAGCTGTCCTCCGACTTGAAGCACGCAGGGATGGGACCTGGTCTCTTCGACGCGTAGAAGATGGTGCCCTCGTCGCTGGGCGAGGTCGGCGCTTCCGACTCGGTCGGCTTCTGGTAGATCGACATGACCTGCTCGGCCTCCGACTGGCGGCGGCGCAGCTCCTGCGTCTTGTCGGACCACTGCTTAGCCTCCCCCGACGCGGGCAGGAGCACAAGTGTTGTCTCCATCTCGCCCGACTTGGCTAGCCCGACGAGGTTCGCGGCCAGACGCGCGAGATCGGAGAGAACCTCGGGTTGCTAGAGTTCATGTCAGTCTTGCCGTCTGCAAGAACTAATCTCGCGTAGAACCTACCTTCTTAACATTGTACTTGGCAACAGTGGACCGCCCGCTCCAGCACCGCTCCTCAAAGGGGTTGGTCACCTCCGTGATGGAGCACTTGTGCTCATTCGTGATGCCCACGTTGAAGAAGTCGTTCTTGACTAGCTTATCATGAGCGGCTGCTGTCGGAGGATCAACGATAGAGAAGGCAGGCTTCTTCTGGAAGCCCTCGCCCACCTCCTTGATCTGGTCATCCGTCAAGCCCTCCAGCATGATGACAAGCTGGCTAGGAGAGACGGACTGCTCCTGGCCAAACAACGACGGACTCTCCCCGCCGTATCTGTTCATCAGCTCCACCACGCTGTCGATATCGGCGCCATCGGGGATATCAGAAACAGAGGGCCCCTTTCCTGCGGGAGCCAGTCGTTGCAGCAGGATGAGACGTGCGAGGCTAGGTGAGACGGAGGGCGTCGAGGTGGAATCGGTATCGCTAGGAAGGATGTAGACTTGGGCAGCCTGCTGTGCTGCGGCCGCACAGCCAGCCAGGGCCGTTGCGAGCCCAAGGGTGAGCTTCATTGTGGCTGTCGGGCGATGAAGCTGCGGTGGTTTGGTGGCCGACTTGGAAGGGGAGCTTGCAACGTCACGGGCTAGTATTAAGCAGTAGAGGTGCCACAGGCCACCCATCACTGCTTGCTGGGCTCCGTATCATCGGAGAGTTCGGCGGGGGATGATCCGAAAGACAGTGTATACAGTGTATTCTGGTGCAAAACATGTGGCCTATGGATCATATTCGCACGGTGGGACTAGCCCACCTTGCCGACTCAGTCCTCGGTCAGTTTGCGCCCACCGTCATCCAAACTAGACTGTCCCGTGCATTGCGCCGTTGTTATCTCGTCGCAGTCATGCCTTTTTTCTTCTTATAGCACGCGCCCCATTAGTTTTATATTCCCTTACACCCTCTATTACCCGGCTCGCATCTTGGCTCGCATCTGCATAATCTGCCCAGCATGCTCTCCCGGGCAATCGCCTCGCGGCGCGCCACCCTCGCCGTTCTCGCAGCACCTCGGGTTGCGAGTCGCCGGATCCCCTCCGCCACGAGATGGATATCCCTCTGGCCCCTGCGCAGGAAGACAGACCCGACGCTGCCCGTCTACTTTCCCAAAGAAGCGCCACAGCACCGCAAGCCTTGGCGGCCGCGGCTCCGCTATGTCACCTTTACGCTCCTTGTGTACTATGCGATGTGGCAGATCTACATGAGCGTGGTTCTCGACCCGCTCCTGGACTGGGCCGAGGCCGAGTGGGATTCCATGTCGGAGAAGGAGAAGCAGGAGATGGAGGAGCAGGCCGACGACGAGGATGAAGACCCCCTCCTGTTCCTACCGTTTCCCTTCACGACAAAGGAGGTCTTGCAACCACCTTATAAGGGCAGCGATCCGGAATGGCAGGAGTTTCTCAAGGTGAACAAGGATCCCAAGAGGCAAATGCAAATAAAGTGTAAGGGTTTCCCTTGTCAAAGCCCCCGCGCCTGGGCACCAGCTCATTCTCTTGTGTAGCAACTCTGGCCGAGACGGTCCGGCGAGGTATTGAAGCGAATCCAGCAATTGTTAGGCTGATGGGTGGCAAGTCGACCAAAGTCCGCAAGATGTGGCTCGACATTATATATCCTCCGGCACCGCCACCGAAGCACTACATTTCAGGGTACGTTCCCTCGAATCTTCGTTAGAAACAAACGGGGCTAACATATAGCAGGCTGATGCTTGACTGGGACGGCCTCTTCTGGGGCGATCGCTCCATCGAGTCCATCGCAGCGAACCAGCTCGACGCCATCGTATATCCGAAAGCCGTGGCCCTGGCCGTATGGACGTTCTGGAACGTCCTTCTCCAGCGGACTAAAGACGATATCTCTAAGGCACTTGGCTTCGAGGGATCAAAGGAACAAGAAATTACTTGGCAGTCTGCCATAATCAACCGCGGTAAAGAGCAGTCACCGTTTGGCGCGACGGGAAAGCCGTCGCAGGGCCATATACTGGCGCCCCCGGCCCCGTCAGGCAAGGAGTCGCAGTCCGGCTCGATCCGGGGCCCGACTCCCGACTTTACTGGCCTGTTTAGGAAGCCGGGCGAGAATGATATACCCATGTCGGCGAGCATGATGCAGGCTTTCCAGGCTGCGTCCTTCACTCTCGCTAAGAACTGGAGGCCAGCCGAGCAGCCCGTCAACCGAGGCTGCATTCGCGTAGACGGCCTCATCGAGGTCCAGGGCAAGTCGGCGCTCATGGTTGTGTATGTGGCAGCTTGGTACGATCCGCGGGCCAAGAAGTACACCAACGTTCAGGCGACTTTGAAGCATATTCTTCAGACCCAGCAGCGGCCCATGGGTGGGCGATGAGGGGAGCGTATTGAAGTTCCTTGTAAAGCCATTGTGTGGGATATATCGGCGTAGCGATAGGGAATGGTTGAGTTGCTCAGCGGTAAATTAGATACCATAGACTTATGGAGGATTGGGTTTGGGCTACCAGGGAATGCATAGCGATGGTTTTGAGGATATATCTCAATTACATTATCTTTTTTCTACGTGGTCTCTAGTTATGACAGGCACTTACTCCAAGTGCCAAGAGGGTCTTCCAGGTCCAAATCGCTGTGCCCGAGGGACTTGGAGATGATCCCATGTATGACGTTGGCAGATGACAGCCATTCCAGGACATCTCAGCCACTCAGATAGTCTTTCGCCGTTTGGACGCCGCAACGTTAGACGGCGCCACCTGTACCTCCCCCAGTTCAGAAGGGAACCATCCTAGGTAGGCAAGGGAACATAGGGCCGGGAGGAGAAGCTGCCATCCGGGCCCGTCTGTGCCAATAGGTCCATATCCATATAATGCGTTGGAAGGCCCCCTATATCGTATATAATGCCCATGTGTATGTATGTTTCGGAAAGGTTTGCAGCATGGCCTTTTTATTGCCCATTTCATTCGTCGTCTGACCGCTCATCTGTGGACCAACCCTCCTCCCGAGAAAAATTGTCGTCGACATCGTCGTCGTCATCGACGAGCACCACCCCGGTGACATCGTCCGAGAAGGCCACCGTCTTGGCGGAAGTCGACTTGCTCGCTGGCTCCAGCACATCACCGCTCCAAGGCTTGCACTCCTTGACGTGCTCGCCGCACCGGAGACACGTCCAGCCTTCGCCCTCCTCGCGCTCCAGGCGCGTCGCGAGGCACACGAAGCAGTAGACGCAGCCGCACGGAATGGTCTCGTAGGGGTTCGTAATATCTGTCTGCGCGGATCCTACCACGCCACTGGCGGCCGCCGCGGCCATGACCTCATTCTCGGTCGTCGCGGCATCGTTCTGGTCCTGGTAGCAGATGGCGCATGTCCTCTCGGGGAGGAAGGCGTACTCCCCCTTGGCGGTATCGTCGCCCTCCGACGATCCGACCTGGATCATCTCCTTGGTCTTGCGCCATGTCCGACTGAGCCATCTTCGCCAGCGGTTGATGCCGATCAGAGGAAGGACAAAGAGGAGAAATTCTGTGAAGGCGTGCCAGACCAGCTGGCGGTTGAGGTACTCGAACGAGACCTCGCGGCTCACCTGGCTAGTCGGGGGCGCCAGGCGCATCCTCAGAACCCGGTCCAGCAGCGTGCGATATCGGCCGTTGAGGAGGAAGACGAGGAAAGAGGCACAGGCGGCGGCGCTGTGGACGGTCGAGAGGGCTGATGTCAAGCGCGAAATGCGCCGGACGCGAGGGCTAGGCTGAGCGTAGCCGTCGTCCTGGTCGACGAGCCAGTCCTCCCACCTTGTCCACGCGTATTTTCCAAAGACAGTGACCAAGCCGTAAGCGGACTTTTGCCATCTTGATGGGGCAACCAGGACAGGCCCGTCTTTTCTTGCGTCTGTGTATTTGAGGTTCTGCAGCGCAGCGCCGTACGTCGCATCGTGGTCCCAGATGGTGAGCTTGAAGAGCACCGCCCGCAGGGCAAGCATGATCTCGGCGGACCAGTCATCTTGGAGGTGGCCGCCAGCAAAGTACTTGAGGGCATCGCCGACCTGGCCCTTGAGCAGGTCGAGCAGTTCGTCGTCGAGGAGCTCAGCGTCGACCTGGCCGACGCGGAAGGCAGGGCGCGTGCCCTCGCGTGAGGAGACGGCGTCCCAGGCGGGGGCCAGGCGGCTGAGAGGAAAGGGAAGCCGCTGGAGGGCGGCGCTGGCGCGGGAGGCTTCGCGCTGGGCGGCGAGATGGGCAGCGGCCTGGGCTTCACGAGCTTGGCGGCGGGCGGCGACGCGCTGCTGGGCCTGGACGAAGCTGGAGTCGGTCATCGCGGCGGCATTGGAGGGGCTCGTATCGTGGGTCTACTCAGGCTGGGAGCGTGAATGGAGGTTGCATGATGGCAAACAGGGAGACGGTTGGATGCGAAGGAGAATTTGAGAGACCGTGGGTGGTGGGTGATGGTTGATGGTTGATGGGGAACCATGTGCTGGAGGAGCCGAGGTCTCGGGCGCGGCTGCCGAGAGCGGATGACGCTGGTCGCTCTGCGTGCCCAGACCTTCACCCGCATTTCCCTTCCCCGTTACAACCGAAAACTACTACTACGTACGGAGTAGCCGTAGTAATACTACGGATAGACGTTCGCTCTTCTACCTGGTATCAGGGCGAAAAAGAGAACAGGTTAAGTCATTGATGAGTTTACCGGATCCTTTTTGAACATTTGATAGCATTGAATATCTAGCCTCGACATCACTGTTACACCCGCCTCATGTCTTTCAGCTTTCGATCCACCCCATTTTGAACCACCGCCCCAACGGCGAAAGATGGAAAGCCGCGTTCCGCCTAACTGAGGCATGCAACAATGCCTCCGATGGCCGCAAGCGTGCAGTCCGGGTTCTTGACGCACACAGTCTTCAGCCCGAGCTCTTTGGCAGGGTAGTCGTTGCCGCCAGGGAAGATGGCGTCGCCGATGAACATCATCTCCTCCAGAGGGATCCCGCTCGCCTGGTTCAGCCTCTTCAGGCCGTAAGCCTTGTCGACGCCCTTCTGCGTGATGTCGATCGAGGTTGCGCCGCCCATATTGATGGAGAGATCAGGCAGCCGCTTGCGCAGATCGGCCTGGATGATCTTGCGCTTGGCAAAGTCCGGGTCCCAGATCTCCTTGGCATGGATGGGCGCCTGCTGGCCCAGTGCGGAGAAGGTGATCTGGCTTCCGCGGTCCTCGATGCGCTTGCCCCAGGTCTGCTCCGGTTTGAAGCCAGTGGCCTCAAGGGAGGCATCAAAGGCTTCGAGGATGTTCTTCTTGTCCTCGTCGCTGAACAGCTCGGCGTACACAATCTGCCAATCGGCCGTCTTGTGCGTGTAGAGCTTGGTGCCTGTCGTTGGCATCAGCCACAGCTTGGACAAGTCGGCGCGCGGAGGCAGGCGGCTGGCGACCTGCTTCTGAAATTGCGGCCAGTCACCGCCGGAGATGACGGCGACGTTGGCAACGGCCAGCAAGTCAGCCAATGCCTCGCCCATAGAGTCCTTCAATGCCTGCTTGCTCTCAGCGAGAGTGCCATCGAGGTCGAAAGCGACAAGGGAAATCATATTGGCGATCCGAGACCACGGCGTTGGACGAGATTTGGACGAGACTTGGACGAGACTAGGAGACTGGCTTCTGCGACTTGGTCAGTCTGGGGTCTCGAGCACACGAGGGGATTGCCGGGTGCCGGACAACGCTAGTACTGGTAGTTCGGGAGCTTAGCTGGGATGGTTGCGGGGGAAAGTGAAGGGGTCCAACACGACGGTGAGGAGGAAAGCGAGAAGGGTGAGGACACCGTGATGGGCGAATGCCAGCCTGGAAATTGGAATACAAGAGTAAGTGTCCGTAGTTGCCAGGTGTTGATGCAGAATCAGGTGTCACCCTAGCAGCTTGTTTACCGCATTGAAGAAAGGGAGAGAAGAAGTGCACTGCCATTATCCGCACGCGGACCGTGCCTGCCTTTGCCTCGTGGGGTAGTACAAAACTAAATTCCAGTTTTCGAATAAGGTAGGTACGCAAGCACATGATCATCGTCTTTGAGCAACCAGATTGCCTTATAAGCAGTGGGGTACAAGCTCTCCATGGTCTAGAAACACCGGCAAACACAGATGGGGGTCGTTCTTTGCCTTGAACGTCTTGGGGGCGTTGTGCAACTTGGGGAGCGTTGGCAATTGACGCTCACAAGACACGGTCAGCCGCCGCCCGTTCCACCCACTCAACGGTCTTAACGTTAATGACACTGCAGTTTCCCCTCCCCAGATTGTGCTCCAACTGTTCCATGCAAGGGACATACCTACATTGCCTATCCGTACACATGCAACCTGCATCAACGCCAAACATGATTTCAGATCCCACTTCGTCCCCTGCACATCTGTCTGTCTGCCTATCAACCGCCTTATCGCACGCTTTGTCTCTGGCTCACGACGATCTGCATCCAGAGCTGTGTCTGCCTACACAAGTCTCCAGGATCAACCTCACGGTCCTCGCCCACCCAGGCCCCCCACGCATTTAAACCCCAGTCAACAACAACCCGCCAGTCGCCACCCTCGTCGCGACGCGCTCTACAACCAACCAGCCTGCTTCTGCCTAGACTTCATCCCTCAACGTCCAATAGCGCCCACATATAATACCCCCTCCGAGGTCGCGCAACCCTCCAGTCCCTTCTCCTCTTGGATCTTTAGTCGCCTTGAGCAAGCGACTCGACATCCACTGACCGACCCCGCGCCATGGCCTCGAGCCGGCGCCAGCCCTCGTCCGCCTCAGGCTCCTGGCGCATCGTAGAGGGCGAAAACGACAGCTTCGACACCACTCTCGCGCCCTCCCTCGACGATGATCTCTCTGCTCCCTCGAGCGGCCAGCCCTCTTCTGGCTTCCCCTCGCAGCTGTCCGCCACCTCCCAGGGCGCCCTAAGTATGGCCTCGCAGGATAGCATCCGGGACTTCTCACGCCACCAGGATGATCCCGACAACATCATGCGCGAGCCCTTTCGCCCAACCCTCCCCAGTGCGCGGGGAACTAGCTACAGCGGCAGCACTATCACTACGCGACCTGCTGCTGACCTGGGGCTGAAAATGCCCAGGATCGACATCGAGGGCCCTTCGAGGCGAACCACGCGGGGCGCAAGGATGGAGACTGACGGGGGAGATGCCCGACTAAGACGGCGAGGCGTGAACATGACAGGTGCCGCCTACAGCAGGCGAACTGGACCGAAGGCACAGTATGATGAGGGCGATGAGCAGCTGCCGCAGACGGTTAAAGAGCGGATTGCCGACTCCCTACCCAAAGCTTTGCTCGAGGTTCTAATGTGGGTGCTCGGCGTCATCACCCTGGCCTTTCGCTACGCCCAACGACCCTTGGCCTTACTCCTCGCCATATACGTCTCCTTCGGCGCCATCATCATCACGCAGAATATAGTCACCAAGTCCATTTACGTCTCCCTCTCGCCAATCTGCCGCTTTCCTGGCGCCACCTTCCTCAACCTCCCTTTCTGCCCAACGTCACCTCCAGCGCCAAGCTCGAATGAGTCCGCGTCATCGAACCTTGAGTTTGACGACCTCGTGGGCGCTCAGGGAAAACTCGAGCAGGTCCTCGAGATCAGCGCCGAAGGTATCTCGCTGCCTTACGAGATGAAGCGCTCCGAGATGTCCATTCGCGACCTGCGCACTCTCGTCAAGGCCAGCGAGATCCCGTCGCGCGACGAGCTCGTCCACGAATTTAACAGCTTCATTGACGTTTCCCGCCGCACCGCCTCCGAACTGCAGCGCTTCAACACTCACTGCGGCTCCGCCGTCGACAGCGTCATCGCCATCAACCGCTGGACGTCACGCTACATCGACTCGCTCGCTGCCCCGAACGACTCGGCCGGTCCCCATGACTTCTCGCTCATCACCCGCTGGACTTCGTGGCTCTTCGCGCCCTTCATGCCTACCGACCGCTACTTCACCGAGCGCATGATCCTCGACAAGTACGTCGAGCACACGGCGCAAGTCTCAGACCGCATCGCCATCCTCATCCTGGAGGCGCAGTCCATCCTTGGTCTCCTGGCCCGTGCAGAGGACCACCTCTCCCTCATCCACGAGGTCAGCTCGCGCAATTCGGCCTCAGTCGCCTCCCGCCGCAAGGACGCCATATGGAGCCTCTGGACCATGGTCGGCGGCAACACAGCTCACCTTCACAACCTCTCCCAGCAGGAAAGCCTCCTCCAAAAGATCACGAGCCAGCGCGGCGCCGCCGTGGACCGCGTCTCAAAGCTTATCCTCGAGCTCCAGCGCATACAGAGCGACATCGAGGACCTGCGCGACCGCGTTGCCGCCCCGGAGCTCCACACCGCCACCGGGCACACGTCCATCCCCCTGAGTGTCCACATCGAGACCATTGACCGCGGGACTGAGAGGTTGGAGGACGCGCGCCGAAGGATTAGCGCCGCCGAGGCCGATCGCGTCAGGGAGATCCTCAAGAAGGTTGGCATGAAGGACGAGCAGCTCATTGAAGGTCGGTAGCGTCAGTATTCGGTTCATCCTTCTTATTTCGTTGGTTAGATTTGGTACTGTTTTGGCATGAGCATTTTGGCGTGGGCACAATACAGGGAAAGGAGTACACGGCACACGATACGGCCTTGGTTTAGGGCGTTGGGGCAGAACAGATACCAAAGATTGGATAGCCAGGTTTGGTTGGACTTAAATACTGAACACATCATGCCTCACAAGTATTTGACACCTCTGCAGCGAGTCAGCGTGTGACAATGAAATCGGAAATTCATACAGGTAGGCCAAATACCACCAAAAGGGTGTTTATGGCTTTACTTCCATTCGCGTCCCCTAAATAGGTAGGTAGTCTGCGAACTCATGAGACTCCGGCTGTGAGGCTAGCTCCACCCATCATCTATCCTTAGATAACACGGTATATAATATATCATATAGGCCCATAGATGCCATTTCCATCATTCATCCAGAAAGAAAAAGGGGGAGGTGGCGTCGCGGCCTCCTCAGCTCGTCTAAAAAAAACTGTTCGAGCTCTCTCGTCCATCTTTGCCTCCAGCACCGACAGCTCCCCCTGTCCTGTCTGTCGGTTTCCGGCTGTCAACGCCCGGAAGGCTCGACGCTTCCTCCCCGACCTGTGCTGGGGTATCGGAACGAGTGAAGACGTAGATGCGCCGGAAGCTACCTACCGAGTCCCTCCCTTCCAAGGGAGGACCGATTTCATAGAAGCGCCTCAGAACACCGTTTCGCAGGGATTATATCCGTCCCAGTTCCCCGCGCGCTTTTTCAAAAGCATTATAGCCTTCCATACCAAGAACGCCAATGCCATGCTATACCATGCTGCTTGTTGCTAAAAGAAAAAACAAAACCGAAGGGGTCCAGTCCAGGTCCGCGAAGAGTGGACTGGACGCAGCCGATGCTATGAAAATGCCGGGAAAACATGCCCGAGCGCTCGCCGCCCTGTAAGAATGATTAGCTGACCGGTTATCCATATCTACTATGGTCAGCAACTCACATTTGGGACGATGGCCGTCCGGGTCGTCGAACGGCGCATTCTTGGCGGCAATGGCCCGCATGCGCTCTCGGGCAAACGACGATGGGCTTTTACGTCCCACAACAGGAGCAGTTGTGAGCTCGGAGTTCTCAGGCTGCGTCGGTAATAATCGCAATGCCCGCGGTCGTTTCTTCCGTGGCCGGGACGCCCTTATCGTTTCTGTTGTGCGTGCTTGCTCCGGCTCCTCTGGTATTGCTAAAGCCAGAGGGTCCTCGGGCACTTCTGCTGTCGAATCGGCGCTCTCCTCTGCAATCGAGGCCCGTTGGTCGCTGGCCTCACGCAAACTCTTATTCTTGTCCTGCTTCATGGACGACATTGGTATGTCTGTTGATGTCACCGAGGAACTGAACAGTCGCTTTTTCCATAGCTTAACCTTGGCTTCGCCCGACTCCAGCTCAACCTCGTCCAGGTCCACTCTGCCTCGCAGTCGCCTCAACGCTCGTTCACGGCGGACCATAGCGTTAGTGATCTTGGGGCTATAGCCTCGAGGGAGCATACAATGTTTGCACATTGGACACAGAGAGCTGTTTTCGGTCAGGAATTCGTCGATGCATTCCGGATGAAATATGTGACCACATGGTAGCTCCCGGATAATTGATAACCGGTGCTCGAATCTGACCAGACAAATGTGGCAGTTTGGCTGGAAGTTGGTCGCGGTAGTATCAACAGAGCCTCCTAGGCTGGATCTTTTGCTCCTGATGCTGCCTGGGGGTCTAATATCGGATATGACGCTGCGGGCGTCGTGGTGTCTTCTCCGGCTTTTGCGTGACCGAGACGACCGGACGGAGCGAGTCGACATGGGAGCGCCAACGGAGCTTGGGGTGGCCGGAACACTGGCCACATCGGGTTCGGCGTTGTAGGTATATAGGGGAAATTCTTTGACGTGTGATGCGGGAACAGTCAGTCGTTTTATCCCGCTCGCTTCGAGGTCGACCTCGCCCGATTCGACTCGTTGCTGGAGGGACTGTCTTCGACGACGCTGGATGAAGTGCATTGTCAAGGAAACGAGCGTTATGATGAATAACAGTGACCCAATAACGATTAGAAAGAAAGTCCAGAGGGCAAGCATGTTGGATGGATTCTTCATCTGAAGTTCAGTCCATATGCGAACATAATCGCTCGGGTTAGGCCCATACAGCTCTGTAATCTCCTTCCCGTGGGGGATTTCGGTGACATTTCCAGAGTAAAGGCTCAGCTGGTCCATCATCTGCTGGCCCTCGAGGCCAGGTACGGCAAAAACCGGAAATCTGTTGGCCGATTTCCAGGCGCCATCGTCATCCAGATTCCAGATAGGCGAGTCCACATCTTGCGGCTTATTGGACGAGTTGTTCGGCTTGTAGAAGATGAATGCACGGACGGGATCGAAACGAGCGGCAGCGAGGTAGGCCTGGGTGCAATCGATGCTGAACCAAGGGGCAAGGGCGATCAGGTTGTAGTTTGTCGGGGGTAGGTCACTCCGGCGGGTGACATTGGGAGGGATGAAATCATATTGGAGCGTGTCGCATGAGGCGTAGCTCGTGATGTCAGGGACATAAAGGAGACCTTGTATGATCCCATCCAGCGTATCGGCATTGGTCGTGGTCAAGGTCGTGATATTGGTGCCGAAACGTTGCTCGTATGCTACCTGGCTCTGTAGGAAGGATGCAAATCAGCCATGCTCTTGCCGTCCCTAGAGAGAGGCGTTGAAAGGAGAGGAGGGGTCGCCCGGCATACCGATAAGGCGGTGATGTTCCTAATAATCGTCGTCGGGACCGTACTGGCACCAGCCCATACTGGGTTACTAAAAAGAAGTCTGAAAAGGGCGTCAGCACAAGCGCAAGTGGGAAGTAGTCGTGAGGTTGTCTGAAGCGCGGCAACTAGTTGCCGGCCAGTCCAAATGTTCGCGGGCGGTGATGGGACGAGGGGATTCGGCCGGCGTGTCGAGACTCATATGGGCCAAAGGCACAGGGACATGGAAGGCGATAGACGAGAAACCCCGAAAGAAAAAAAGCAATGTCGCAAGGGCTCGAGGGAAACCTACACAACATTTCGAATCTCGGTGAGCGCTATGGAGGCGTTAGCTGCCGGACGCCAAGACTGGGGTAGTTGAAGGGGACGTCCTTGGCTTTCCATGGCGCGTCACGTCAACAGGCGACGCAAAAGCAGGGTGAAGCCAAGCGACGGGTGCCTTGCAGGGCATTGAGCCAACTTACACATGCTTCTAAAACATATCCAACTGGGTAGCGACAGGCATGATAGAGCAGCACCGACAGCGCGACAATAGCGGAGTCGGTCGATGCCCGTCGCGATGTGAAGTCGTTGTAGATGTCGAGCAGATCGCCAAAGTGGTGTCTGCGCAGGGCCGGAGAGGCGCACAGGCTGGGGGATAACGGGCTATCCGAGATCGTGCGGGGAGAGCACGTCGACGCAGAGTGGGAAAAAAAGGAGGGAAGGAGAGTCGGCCGTCAAGAGCGAGCGGAAGCGCGGCGACACGGTACGCTGGCAAGGATTGGGGGAGGTCGAGACGAAACGAAACGAGCGAACGAGCGAACGAACGACAACGGCCGGGCAGGCGGGTGGCACGATGCCTCCGGAAGAGCGGCCTCCTGGACCTATGCACAGCGCTGGACGAGCGAGGCGACAACAACCCTACAGGAGAGCACCCGGCAACAGCGGCGCAGGGCTGCCGACAGCAGGGAAAAGGGGGGGTGACGGTCGATGGAGGGCGAGACCGCGGACGGGCAGTTTTGCGAAGTCGAGGGTTGGTGTTTGGCGTTTGGTGGTCTCTGGGCGGGCGGCTCTAACTTGTGGAGCGTCGCTGTTGTCGGCGGAGAGATGCAATGCGAGTATTCGTCAGTGGCATCGGGGCACGAGGAGGGGTTTGGAATGGAACAGGAATGGAAGCGAAAGGGACGAAAGGGCTGACGGACGGGAGGTTTCATGGATCATGGGGGCGGGACGGGACTGGAACGGGGAGGACGGATGGCAGTGACCTGGAGGATTAGAGCAGTTCCAGGTTGGAGGCCCCGAGCGCCGGCCAGCAGTGGAGGTCACCGGCCAGCAGTGGAGGTCACCGTCCACCCAGTTTGGGTACTTTCCAGGTCCTTTCCAGGTTACCTAGTGGACGAGTAGCAACCTATGGAGGCCGCAGGGCAGGGCACCCACCACCCAACAGGGCACCACCCAGCAGGGCACCACTACCAGGGCACCACTACCAGGGCACCCACTGCACCTCAGCCAGTCCAACAGCTGCTGGCTGCACACTTCAGGCGAGCAAGGTGCCCGGAACGATAGCGCAGGTCCTCCGTAGCGCCTAGAGGGGGGGCCAGATCCACCCAGCCCCCTGAGTCCCCAAAGGCAATACGAGTTGAGCGCTGCCCTGGTGATGACGCCCACTGCGTGCGTCTGAGCGCTTTGCAACTCATAATACGGAGTACTAAGTAGGTATGTAAGTCTCTGCGGCGACACCATAATTGATCAATGACGGCGCATCTCAGATTATGGCGATGAATATTACGTAGTAGTGCTCTCCTTTACGGATGTCGCTCCACTTCCTATGATGGCGTGCGACCAGCCCTCTCCAACAACAGCAGGTCTGCATGTACTCGTACTTGACTCGGGGACTCCCCAGGACCCTTGAAACGATTGCTCCGCAACTTGCAAGTCCCAGGCTCCCAGGATTCGCCAGGGGGTCTAAAAAAAAATGTGATGAAGAAATGGCCATTAAAGGCAGCCCGCTGCCCGAGTCCCGAGATGTTCGGAAGCGGACGAATCACGAACCTCTCCGCCGTCTGTCAATTGCCTCCTCCGGGCTATTACCTAACTTCCCTACGGATACTCGTACGTGCTACTCCGTCAATTCGTACAGGCACCTATGGAGATCCGTCCATACTCGTACAGGGACATTCTCCCAGACTCCACTCCTCTTGACGAATGTGTTCCTTATCAGTATTCCAGAATGCGACAAGGGTCGCTACTAACCCATCAGTACTTCATTCCAAAATAGGAGAGGAGAGACAGGGCTATCCACACTCAACTCCTCCTTTGTTCTCCACGAGGACGAGTGTTAATATGTGTACATGCTCTCTCTCGTACGTAGTGTGTAGCTGGAGTGCCCTGTGCTCACTGTGCCCAACAGGTTGCGGTTCCAACTTCCATGGTTGCACAGCTGAATATTCCCGTGTTGCGGCCGGGCTTGCAGACTAGCAACCACATGGACGGAGTAAAGCCGAATATTCCACTGTCGTGACTCGTGAGTCGTCCTGTCATCTCGCCGTCCTGTCGTCCTGTCGTCGGTGGAGTGGCGCTGGTGGCAGATGGCCAGAGGTCTCAGTTGCCGTCGGGCGGCATCCGTAACGGTCAACGCCCCCGACATGCCGTGGCGCTGCCAAAGTGCCAGACCTGTTCGGCTGTTCCAAGCTGCCAAGGACGGCATGTCACAAGCCGTGCGCGCCGGGAAACGAGCGCCACAGACGCGCCTCCGACCGTTTGGGGACATTTCCCAACGGCCTGGATATAGGCCTGGTCTCCCCCGAGTCCCTACGTCGCACGGCCGTCGAGCGCGGCTATTAACGATTAGCACAGAGCCTCTCCCTCGATACCCGACGGCTGAGACCCGTTGATCTGATCTGGTGTCTCACCGCAGCGACGCCACATGACGTCGAGGTGCCTTAGGCCGCTCGAGCCATCTGTGTCAGGCCTGAGGCAGCAACTGCAACTTTCACCACACCAGGTTGGGAAAAGCTGAGACCACATCAGAGCTGAGGACGACCTCAACACCCACCCCCCCCCCCCCCCCCCC
>JAEMHR010000189.1:0-40257 GCA_016490725.1 Amphichorda felina
GAATTTATAGCCTTAGCTCCTTAATATATTATATTATTATTATATATATATATATTAATTAATAATTAATCTTAATTTATATATTAAGGGGCTAAGGTAATAATATATACCTTATTTAGTTTTATTATATTTTTAAAAAGATTAATATAAAAATATAAAAGATTATATACTTAAAAAAATATATATATATATATATATAATTTTTAAAATTTATATAAGGTTATTCCTAATTAAGCCTTAGTATTATTTTAACCTTAGAAATAAATTTTTATAGCTACGTTTATAGTATTATCATTAAGGCGTCTTAGTATATATATAGAGATGGGGGCGTGTAGAGTTATGGGGCGGCACGTTAGTACTAACTATCATCACTTAAGTATCTGTTCAGGTGCACTCCTCTGCACAGCCCCCTAAGCTTACCTAGGATGTCTCCAGCTGACTGGTCAACTAACAACACTCACCTCCCTTCCTTGCCTGCACCTACCTACGGAGTACAGTACCTTACCATTGTCTTGGCAGCGGTGGTGGCCACGCCTCCAGGCAAAGGCTCTTGGGACACGTCGGCGCCTGCTCTCTCACCCGATACTACGGCCCAGCCAAAGTCCCTCCATTCACTATCTGGCTCACAGGCGTTACGGCGTGTTACGTACCCATCGGCAACGAGCAGCTTACGCCATTCACCGTCGCCGAGCGACCAGGGATAAACGACATCTGCCTCAGCCGTTTCTAGCGTTGGCCAAATGCTCGCCGACGCTGTGAGCCCCAGATGCATCGCGACCTTTTCGTCAGCCTTGCTTTGAGAGGCAGGCCGTGATCTGCTGATTTCTTCCGCCTATTCTGTTCTCGCCGTGCTGACGTCGGTGGACACGAGCGACTCGCGGGGGTCATGTTACCACTGATCCAAGTGCAGCCGTGCGCCATGTCACGGTTTACGACTCTTGATGCCTACCCTCCGTTTCGCTCTCCTTCTATTCCTCTCGAAGATCATTCTCTCTCTCAGGACGCTACATCATCCTTCCCCAGAGCATTCCCAATCCGAACTTCGCAATCACACCGACGACTCGCGCCGTTCTCAAGCTCTCCGTATCCTCCTCGCTCCGAACACCATCTTCGGCGGAAGACTCCAAACGGAACCATTGACGCTGCTTATGATGGATCACCAACCCCTCCAGCGCAAGGGCCACCACCGCCCAAGCATATGATCATTCCAACAGGCGGTGTTGCTTCTTATATTCCTGCTGGGGTACAGTTCCACCACCCTTGCGGACCAACTTGGTCTGCGGGATCCTGCATTCCCACCCACTCTGGGCTAGTCGAATCGAGCCCTGGGCCATGGGTATTCAACGAGGATTTCTTACAGAAGGACGGCACGGCCGGGCTACGTCCGTGCCAACCATCGCTGTTTGCGAACTCCAGTTCATTCCCAAATGTCTATCAGCCCGTTATTCGAGCCAACGAGTACAATGTTCGTGCTTTTTGCCCCCCTCCGATACCAACGTCTGAATATTTGCCACTCGGTCAATCGGTGTGGCAGCCTGACCCTATATTTTGGGACTATCAATACGCTGGACAGTTTCCGACTATTGCATCTAATCCACCTATGACTGGCAAACCCATGATCAACGTTGATCTCTTTCATGAGAGACCACAATTACCCGGGCACAACTATCTCACTGGGCGGGAATATCCACATAGTTTCTGTCAAACTCCGCATCTGAATATGGAAAATTTGACCTTGGACCCCGGGACAAGATTAAACATTGGGAAGTTTATTGGAGCTCCTACTGTCCAACTGGGATTTCGAGGGAAGGCACTTGCGCATGCCCACAAAGCTTATATGGACTTGTTGACTTATCTGCAATCGACTCGAAGGTCGCAGCAGAATAGAATGGGCAGTCGACCACTAGGGTCTTCAAAGGCCTTTGTATACCCCAAGCCCCCTAACCCCAGATCTATTGGTCCCATTGGGGGGAGGGAAGCGGACACGACTCACCCTTCAACCCAGATGTCGAGTGGCGGCAACAGCTGCGAGCAAGTTTCGCTCTTTGAATCGAGTAGAGGATATGAGCCCGGTATTACCTACCAACAAATCTATCCCGCCTCCAGATTTTCTGCGCAGCAGGGGAGCGCCTTTGGGATCGAATCCCGTCATGGCCTAGAGTCTGCATTATCTTCTTTTGAGCCAATTCGCACCGGGCACCTAGAAAACTCGCAATCTTTCGCTGCGTTCCACATAGTGGCCAGGGCAAGGTCTAGCCTCGAGGTTTTAAATACCTTATGTGAGCAAAGTGGATGGAAGTGGGTAGAGGGAATCATGCTCGGTGGTTGTCTCCAATACGGCCTCGAGAACTATGCAAACGCTCTGGAATGGTTCTCGCGAATCATAGCTTGTGACCCAAGGTAAGGGGTTCTCCATCATGGTGGTCCAAAAGCACCTACTTGAACCTAACGCTAGCTATAGTAATGTGGTCGCTATCACAAACGTTGCTGCTACCTTGTATTGCCTCGGTAGGCAGGACGAAGCTGAGCACCATTGGTTGAGAGCCGTGAAACTTCGGCCGGAGTACCTAGAAGCAGTTGAACATCTCGTTGGACTTCTGTACAGAAAACGAAGCAAAGAGGCCATCGAGATCATTGCTTTTGTGCAACAAACCCTTAGGTTGCCGGTATCGACACCGACACAGTCAGAACTCTCTCTGAGTGCTTACACTCTAAATCATAATATTGTGAGAACTTCACACCTGCCACTGATAACGTGATGTTAATACTTACCAGGGTCTTGAGACACCTGAAAACGTTGGTGGTGTCAGATTTGATGTGAATGGGTTTGGATCGAGTGGATATGCCCTTCCTGGGAGCGAGAACGGTCGGATTCTTGCCTTGGTCCATGCCAAAGGGACGATGCTTTACAGCTTGAAAGATATTGACCATGCCTCAGAGGCATTTGAAGAGGCCGTGCTTATTAGCATCGGACGTCGTGCGGATGGCATCCACCATCTTGTGCGGCGCATTCAGACAGTCCTCTCCCCAGCTGGACAGTCCATTCAGGGCGCACCGCAACAGGTTCTTCAACCTCTCTTACTACCCCCCGAAAAAGCTCGCCAGACTGCGCGTCTAGTTTTCTCGGGGACTGGCGAACTGCCGGGTCTGGCTTATGTGTCAGACGGTGCGCCAAAGAGAGCGGCGAGCCAGACCACCAGTAACTCACTTTTATCTCTAGCCAAGATTTTTCAGGACGCCATGTCCAGTGGAGTTTCTGCCCCCGGTGTTTTGCGACGTCCATCTGGCGTAGGCGACATCTTAGCTCTCTACTACCTCTCACTTTCCCTTCAGGAAAGTCCATCAACCGCAAACAACGTGGGGATATTACTAGCAGGAGTACAGCAGGCGAGCCCAAGCCCTACTGCCAGGGGTAGCGACTCAGCGTCTCAACCGGGGATCCCAGGTGTACCGCCAGGGAGCGGACTCGAACTTGCTTTGGCATACTACAAATACGGCCTCCGGCTTGATCCCAAACACGTTCACCTTCACACCAACCTCGGCAGCCTTCTCAAGGATATTGGCCAGCTGGATTTAGCCATACAGATGTACGAACAGGCAGTCTCTTGCGACGGGACTTTTGACATAGCCTTAACGAATCTCGCCAACGCAGTGAAGGATAGAGGCCGCATCAGCGACGCTATAATATACTACAGGCGAGCGGTGAAATCCAACCCTGAGTTTGCAGAGGCAGTCTGTGGACTGCTGACAGCCTTGAACTCGGTTTGCGATTGGAGAGGTCGAGGCGGGGTATTCCTGGAATCTGGACATCTTGATCGGTGGCATGTCGATGATGATGGCGAGCTAGTCGATGCACAGGCATATCGAAAAGCTAGTGGCTTAACAAAGCGGGTTGTGGACATAGTCGGTCAGCAGCTTCAGGAGGCCTCGCATTGGGGCTACAACGTTCTCCAAGAGGATGTTGTCCGTGCCATTGCACATCAGCTCTCGGATTTGGGCGATGTAGCCATGGATGATGTCAGTAGTTGGCTACGCCGATGGAGAGGGAAGTCCTGGGAAGGGTCTCGTATTTTGCGGCTAGTAGAACGGGCCACACGGGTTATGTTGAGGGACTGGTATCAGCAATTGGGCTCGCCAAACACTGCCCGGCTACGACGATATACTCGGTTACGACTACCGGCAAATCTTGCTGTTCCACCAGCTCCAACTGTTCTCCCGTTTCACACCTTTACCTGCCCTCTTGGCCCGAAAGACATACGAGCTATCTCGCAGCGGAATGCCCTCCGTATATCCTGCTCAACTCTCAGGTCTCCTTGGATTCCAGCAGAGCTATACCCGCCCCCTCCGCCACCTCGGCCGCACTTAAACATCGGCTACCTATCCTCAGACTTCAACAACCACCCCCTGGCACATTTGTAAGCCTTCTTTTTTTTTTATAATTATCTTTGACATGTATTTCTTTCTTCTCGATGCAGTCACACTGACATTTCTTTTGTTAGGATGCAATCAGTGTTCGGGCTTCATGATCCGAGCCGTGCGCGGGCTATTTGTTATGCAACGACCGCCAGCGACAAATCAGCCTACCGACAAAAGATCGAGCAGGAAGCACCTGTTTTCCGTGATGTGAGCAGTTGGTCTCCCGACAGGCTAATTCGACAAATTGTGAGAGATGAGATCCATGTCCTTGTGAACCTGAACGGGTACACACGCGGTGCTCGGAACGAGATTTTTGCCGCTAGACCTGCCCCGGTTCAGATGTCCTTCATGGGCTTCGCAGGGACGATTGGCGCTGAGTGGTGCGACTATATTCTCGCAGATTCCACAGCCATCCCTCCAAGTACCCTTCGTCCCTGGCGAAGCAATGTTGGCATCGAAGATGTATTTCGCGATGAGACCGAAGGCAACCTGGATGACTGGGTGTATTCGGAGAACATTATATTTTGCCGAGACACCTTTTTTTGCTGCGATCACGCCCAGTCTTGCGACGCAAGCGAACGCCAGATAACTTGGGAACAAGAGCAAGGCCGAAGATGGAAAATGCGAAAAGAGCTTTTCCCGTCGCTTCCAGACGACGCTATCATTTTGGGAAACTTTAATCAACTTTATAAGGTAATTAGGCCCCAATTTCACATCCTCCAGGCTTTTTCCACATCCTCGTCGAGCGAAGTGATCTCTTGTGGCCGACTAGAGCTAATTTTTGCCGACCCGGAATCAGATTGAGCCTACAACGTTTCGATCCTGGCTTCGGATACTCGATCGAACTCCTAAGGCAGTCCTGTGGCTACTGCGATTTCCTGAGCTAGGAGAGTCGAACCTCGCTGCCACAGCGAGGCTATGGGCTGGCCCAGAAGTAGCCAGTCGACTCATCTTTACAGATGTGGCACCAAAAAGTCAGCACATCTCACGTGCAAGAGTTTGTGATCTGTTTCTGGACACGCCGGAATGCAATGCCCACACGACTGCGGCTGACGTGCTCTGGTCAAGCACGCCTATTTTGACACACCCTCGATATCCCTATAAGATGTGCTCGCGGATGGCGGCGTCCATCTTGAAGGGGGCATTGCCGAAGTCAGAGGACGGGCAAAAAGTCGCGTCAGAGCTCATTGCAAGCAATGAAATCGAGTATGAACGCATGGCTACTATCTTGGCGGGAGGGCTGGTCTACAATGATACCAGCTCAGGTTACGGCGAGGGGAGAGGGCGGTTGGCTGAGATCAGAAAGCTTTTATGGGAGAGTAAGTGGCATTGTGCGCTCTTCGACACCCGCCGTTGGGTAAACGACGTTGAGACAGCGTACGAGGAAGCGTGGCGGAAGTGGGTTGCAGGCGAAGGCGGGGACATTTACCTATGAACAGTGGGGATATGGCTCAGCCTGGAGCCCGTCGAACGGTGGACCCGTGCGAGTTGGAGTCTTGAGTCTGGTTGGAGTATGGTGAAAATTGCAAGTCATGCGTTTTTGTTGTTATTAATACGGAATACCCAGGTGGGCGAGTGCCACCCTCTTTTTGCACTCAAAGCTGAAGCCCGCATCAGTCCATGGGAACCTGTGCTTACCATCCTAGAGACATCCCTTACGACAGTTCCTTGATGGGGGGTAGGTTGAAGACGTCTCCTCATGGAGAGAGTATCTAGCCTCGGCTGAAACCCAATATCGGCGTGGATCTTTGAAAATAATCGTACTAGGAACTTCCTCAGCAGCATAATGACAGCAGCTCTGGTGCAGAGGTAGAAGGCGTGGGCTAGTGCCACTGCTGCTGATATTTCAGCTCATCCTCACCATGAGGATGTAGCAGGCATGAGATAAGACAGCTGATGCTAACCTGGCAATTGAAGCAGACGGTCTCTTGTATCTCAACCCTACCTGCCTACGAATATTGATCAGTAATAACCTTATCCCCCGATATGGTGTTGGGGGATAAGGCCATCCCTTCAACTTCAAGCTTAAATATAAAAGAAGCTTGTCTACTTAACTTTTGGGCTCTGTAGGTTATGCACTCCGCAGCTGAGCAGGGTTGACAGCAATAAGTCTCAGAGAACGTGCCAGTCACAGAGAAAAGCCCTGTGCGAGAACTTGAGGGGTGAAAGGAGGGGGTTTTGCCGTCGACGAACATTCTAGGACCGATATCTCTGCAGCTTCTCGGCCGACATTCATCAAAATGGTCTTCTCATAGGTTACCTGCAGAAGCACCCTTGAGGCCTTGCAGGCACCAAAGGTGCGTTGCCTGCAATGGTCAGGGTTGCAACCATTGATATACCACCCTGTGAACCAGCTTAGGAGGCGGTTTTTAACCCCTATTGGTCACAAGAGGCCAGCATCAATCCCACCCCCAGGGCTCATACCGAGGCGAGGAGGTGTCAAGATTCCATCGAGGGGCGAGGCGCAAGCCACCAAGCCTAAGTAGAATGTTGAACATCGCTGCACTCTACAGATATGCTGCTTGGGACCGCCTGCTCTGGTCATTGTGAACACTCTGGCCACCTGGCCGCTTGAGCAACGGTATCGACATGAAGTTTTCATATTCCATCAAGCGCCATAACGGTGGATGCCATCCATGGTCCCCCCCGGGGGCAGTTGTAATAGGGGCCGTGTTAACGGGACATGGGACGTTGACTGTTTCACCAGGTATGACGAACCAGTGCTCCCATCACCTCAAAAAGCGAAAAGACTACTAGCGATACCCTTACTTGAAAAGCACCAACGTACTACTATGTGCCCAGCAGTGCGCCGCGGTGGCCTATGATATGAGGGCTAACGTAGGCGAACTGGAGAGGAATCTTGTGTGGGAGCGAGGGATCGATTGTTGTTGAAGATGGCTTAAACCCAACGCGCTTGCACCCCAACTACCTTACGTAGTAGTACTCGTAGCGAGGCGGACCCTAGACACCGCAGATGCCATTTCGGACGCAACTGGCTAAGGCCAATGTCATTTCCCGATGACAGTGCCTCTTGAGGTACCGTAAGTTGGTGGCAGGTACTCTGTTCCGCTTTCAGCCAACGGCTTGCAGAGGACCTTGGGTACACAGTACTTGTATTCGGTGGATCAGGGTTTCTGACGTCGTTCATTACCTAGTAGTACTTCGGTAGGTAGGTACCAGGTACTTTAAAACCCAGTACAAGCAGGTGCCTTACTTGGCAAGTACCTACCTAGGACCTACAGTACTTACTACCTACTAGTAGAGGCACCACTTTAGTATTACAGTAGGTACCTGTATACTATTTTAATAGGTACTATTTGCCTAGGCAACAAAGTCCTTTTCTAGGGACGATAAAAAGTGTGGATAGAGTCTCTAAACGGTATTAAGAGAAATTCGGTATTACTTAGGAAAGAATCTACGTTTTATCAAGAGCCTGTCTGGCACCTTCTGCTGTCTCTAAAAACGGGGGTCGCCAGCGCAAGTACCTACAGGTAAGCACTTCTTTTTTAATCTGAAGGTTAACAGGTGGGGGCGTTTGTCGTCCCCAACAAGCTGGATACGGTGGGATGAAGCAAGCCACGTCTTTCTATCTCCGGGATATAAAAATTAAACCGTCAAATTAGGTCTTCCCGTTGGGCAGCTAGACTATTAACTTAGTGACCCCGTCGAGACAAGAGCCGTTGACTGCCCAGAGGTGCTCAACGGACACGGGCGCTGGGGTGCTGGGCCGGCGGGAACGTGCTTTGTGTTTGGAGAAAGAGAAAGAACCAGCTGCTGGCCAGTCACCAGTGACATGGTACCGGGGTTGGGTTGGCTGTAGGGATAATCCCAGTCAGCAGCAGATCGCGTTCATTTGTCGACCCACCCCTTGGGGCTCACCCCCCCTCCCCTGCGACGTGGATCAGATCAGATCTCTGGCAGCCTGAAAAGTTTAGGCCGTATCATTTGATTCCCGCATTCGTCAACTCCCTGGCCTACCCTGACCAATACGTCCTCCGCCCCACCGACAAGACGAAACCAGGATCAATAGAACGGGAAACGGACGCGTCCGAGCCACAGAACGGATCCACTCACGGATGACGACTCGAGATCTACTTGGCGCAGAACAAGAACCAGAAACATAGCCCTAGGAAGAGAGATGATGAGCAGCGTGGCGTAGCTGAAGCTGGCCGAAGCGAATACTACTGTGCCGAGTGACACCAAGTGCCCTCCCCAATGCAGTTTTATTTCTCCTTGCTTTTTTGCTTCAGCCCATGTCCACGGTGGACCCTTTGGTAACCAAATATTGTCTGGGGCCGGCGTTGTTGGATACCAAACAGCTGATGCCGAAGGGCCACGAGTCCCTGTGGCGGTAGGATCCGTGGTGCCATCGTTTTGGAGTCAGCAAGGTATCTACGGAGTATTAACAGCACCAGGTACTACTAGTACTTATCCACGGAGGATGCCATCGCAACCAAGTACTCAGAGGGTAGCACTAGCAGTACCTGTACTCAAGTACTGGTCTGTACAGACTCTACCTAGCATGTAGCACATCGTGGTGGTAGTACTTCGTACCTATCTACCTGTAGTAGTACTAGTAGTATTAGTAGTGGTATTCTAACCTACTGGAGCTGCCGGTCAACTGCCCACCTGCCCACCTGCATCAGTGTACCGAAAACGCCCAAGCTTCGGTGCCACAGCGCGCCCCCCGGTCATACGTAGGCCGTACATACTTAGATCTTCGCACCCCTGCCCGGTCTTCCTCGCTCTTGCCATCTCTGATCTCTATCCGCAAGCCCCCGTCCTCCTTCACCTTTCCTCCAACCTTTGCCTCCAAACTCTCCATTCTACCCTTTGCAATCTGTCTATATTCATGTACACGATTGTATAACACAGCAAATTAATAGGCTTTGCGTGTGCCTCCCCAACAGAGCTTATTTATCCTCAATCGGTACTTAATCGTGGTTGGCGGCGTATATCTTGGTTCATCTGCCCACACAACCGACACATAGAGGCGTTTAGAACAGCAACAGTCGCCCGTCATCCCATCTCTCCACGCACGATTCTTCCCGCTCACTATGGCGTCGTCACACAAACGCGGGCCATGGTCCAGCCAGGAAGACACTTGTTTAATGCAACTCGTCAACTCTCATGGGCCTTTCAACTGGGTTCACATTGCACAGTCGCTGGTATCGCGAACACCGAAACAGTGCCGAGAGCGCTATCACCAAAATCTCAAGCCGACACTCAACCATGATCCCATCACACCAGAGGAGGGGTCTGAAATCGAGCGGCTAGTGAGGGAAGTCGGAAAGCGATGGGCTGAAATTGCTCGACGCCTAGACAACCGAAGTGACAATGCCGTCAAGAACTGGTGGAATGGCAATCAGAATCGGAGGAGGAGACGGGGCAGAGAATCGCACGGAGTCCACCACGGAGTCCACCACGGAGTCCACCATAGAGTCCACCACGGAACCCACCACGAGGTGCACCGCGAACCACATCGCGAAGTCCACCAAGACCACCTTTGGTATCAGGACATGGCCAGGACTGGAGTCCAACCATCGCCTACAGTGCCGTCAACGACAGAGCCAATCCGTCCGCCTCCCATCACCCTACCTCCCCCAACCATGTCTTCGTCCAGCTACGGATACACCCCCCTCCCAGGCCACCGTCCCCAATGGACTGAGCCACCTTTGCCATCACCAGGTCCCTCCGACTCGGCAGAGTCTGAGTTAGGTTCTAACTACACAACGTCGTCGCCAGCCTATACCTCAACACCGCTTCTGAACCCTGTTGATCTCCCCCCAGTCCGGTCGTGGGACCCCATCAACCCGGATAGGAACCAGCTACCGAGCATACGTTCATTTGTTCCGCGGGGGAATACAGTCTACCAAGGTCCACAGCTCCCTCTGCCAAGTTTTTCAACTCAGAGATCGGCTTCTTTTATATCAAGGGGAGAACTCCCAACAGCACCGAATTCTCCCGAGTATCACCATCAACAACAAGACCAGAAACCGGGAGGGCATCTTTCGAATAGATCAAAAGACCCTAGACTCAGTGTGGCATCGTTGTTATCACCGGAGAGCAATTGGGCCAACGATACTTCTACGACGGACAATCGCGCTGACGATACGTCTACGGTGCGTGACTAGGACAACAATACTTCTACCGGTTAACAGGGGGAAGCGAAGACTATTCCATTTTAGTCTAATCAGCGTTGTCTTTTTTGTCATGAGTAAATGGAAGGAGTGAAATACGCTCTCTGGGAAGGAGTATGTGTCTTTAGCCCAATAAGCATTGTCCGTTTCCCCTCGGTAAATGGAAGGAAGGAATAAGGGGTGGCGGGCGATGCATTCTCGGATACAAGAGTGTCGGCTTTGAGCAGCATTACTCTCTATCTAACACCCAAATAGCTGAGGCTAGAGTCTAGTAACGTCAACAATAAATGATAATAATAATATTGGAAATGCTCTTAGATGCGAACTTTACTGCTGAGCCTGATCTACAGCAAAGTCCACATTAAATTATACGCCTCTCCCCCCGGGCTGTCTAATTATCTTGGTGAGGATTTTTATCGGCCGTTGCCCACGTCACTAGATCACCACTGTGCTAAGGATGGGACAGCTGAGACACGCGCGAACGGTGAAGTCTCGTACCAAAGTTACTGGTAAGGGTGTTTGACCAAGACCAAAGCTTGGACCGTTGGATCAGGGTAAGGCCACGAAGACCGCAAGTTGGGTATACTACTAGTAATACTAGCACATACTGTGTCATGGGTACGCCCCAACGACAGTTTCGGACACAGGGTCTGAACAACTGACTCTCTCGTCACCCTGCTCTAATTGCCATCAAAAACCAAACGCCCAGAGTCACGTTAGGGCTTGGAAGTCCGACTGTAATATCAATTGTAGTAAGCAAAAAAAGGACATCTGATGCCTGGATATAGCTAGTCAACTCTCATGAGCCAAATATCAGGCATCAACTACTTACGCGGGTAACCCCGTTTTTAGAGACGGTTAAAAAGCGTAGATAAGCTCTCTAAAGGGTATTGAGATCTTTCCTGGCCGCCTAAAAGATTTCGGTTACTCTAGAAGGAATTCATGCTCTGTCGAGAGCCTATCTAGCATCTTCCGCCGTCTTTAAAAACGGGGGTCGCCCGCGTAAGTATTATTCGTACTCGCACCAGGTACATGGTCGACGACGATACCTAGCCAGCTACATATCAACGGCCATGCTGTGGCCGCAAGCGGAATGTTGGGTATTAGTATTATTACTGTGGCAGGACCGCAGAAAGAGGCATTACTAATGGTGTAGCCAGCCAGGATAGACCACACGGTCCAATCTTAGACACGTTTTGCAGTTGGCACATGTATCATGTACATACTCCATGTACTTATATGCCCGGCGTCATCCTGCTAGTAGTAAAGTAGTACATAGACTTACGAATAGTAGTAGATCCAATGCACAACTTTTCCATAGTTTTGACACTCGCGCGCCAGGGTTGCGGTCTTTGGCAGGACGGCCTCACAGTGATAGGTAGTGCCAGGCTGGCCTCGGTGCTCGAGCAAATTCGTTACCTTGTTCCCGACAACATTGAGTAAAGTGAGCAGTTGCAATTACCGATGGGGAGGATGGAGGTGGAGATTGGCCGGCTCATGGTGCCTGGTGCCCGAGTCCCCGAGTTGAGGAGCTCAATGCTTACACGGACGCTTTCGCGAAGTACTGGGTACATATCTATCAGTACGTACTTCGTACCTACCTGAGTACTAGCGCAACTAGTAGTACCTTACCTCTGGCAGCGCGCTGATCCCTCTTAGCTGCGAGCTACCCGACGCTAGGGATCTTTTGTCGCAGACAGAGTTCCAACGGTCGGGATCCTTTGGTTGGACCGTCATGATCTACCTCGCCTGCTTCGGTAACCTTTCGCAACAGCACGCACGAGCGGTACGACAGCATCACGGGAGCTGAGGAAAGTTGAGCTTCTAATCGCTGTTATCGCTATCATCCTTACCATTTACAGATGCTGTTGTATTGTTATACAACTCCGCATTTGGTCCCACGCCGTGATCCGAGATTCGACGGTGGTCTGGTGGTACCGAACGTAAGGCACAGGCTGTGGCAGCGGGCATGGGAAATCGGCACTTATGCACAAATGCTCCTCCATATTACTGGAACTCGGACATCGAGTTTTCTTCAGGAGAGGGCAAGGCAGGAACCCATATTCGTAGGTTATTGGTGAACACCTGGGGGTCTGATGAGACGGCGACCTGTCATCTTCGGATCGTGCATTCCTACTGATTACCCACCAGCAAGCCAGTTCCCAAGAGCCCAACTACGAATCAGTACACCTACGTGTATTAACAATACTCCGGAACACAGAGTACCTACGTATTCACGCTGTTGATACAGATAGCAAGGATGACCATGTACATCACCCGCGAGTTTATGCAGCATTTATTCCTGGCAGTAGCAATATCAGCTCGTACTCGTAATCAACCACCCGCGTATTGCACCGGCCAACAACGCTACCTACTCGTACATACGAGTACTCACTCGCAGTATCCCTACGAGCGTGGGAAGGGACACTAACGAGTCTACGACATCCCGATCCGGCGGGAATGACAAATTCCACGGGTAGATTTAAGTGGAGGATGGGCCTCGGACGGTTGCATCTGTCACCCACCTGGACAGGCTGGACTAGTATGAGTATTGTAAGTACCACTATGTTCGCCAAGCCCTACTTTACCCACCCCCGGGGGTTGGCCTTTTTACCCAGCCCCTGGGTACTGAGCCAGTAGTACTACGAGTAGTAGTAGTACTGAGTCGATCCCTGCGAAGGCGACCGTTGAGATTACTCAACTTCCGCGGGCTTCTGCCGAACGATGGGCTGAACAGCCCAGGGCGGCACCAACAAGCAGTACTCCACAAGCCGTGGGCACCAGGATGATTACTTGATGTCTCTGAGGTGCATGATCCTCCGAGAAATATCGCGATACTATACAGGTATTGGTAGGGACGAAATGCTCGTAGTACTGCTATCTGTAGTATGTATGTACGACTACGGATACGTAGCGATATCCTATCTACGTACAAGGGGAGTGAAAGGGCCTTGGGGAGAACCCAACGCCGCCTACTCGTACTTACCCAGGTGGCCGGGAGTGTCAGCATCGGTATTCGGCGCGGGCCACTCACCGAGTTACCACGGGACATGGCAGGTGGGTCAACTTGGCAACTCCCGAGAGTCTTGTCCCTCCTCCTCGGGCCCGTAGGTACGAAATGTACGAGTAGTACGTACTCGTACGAGTATGTACTATGAACTCGCGCACGTACGCACTATGGGAGATCCTTGGTGAGGAATTCTAGCTCCATGAGGGCGTCTATGGGCAATACATTTTACTCGTACGGAGCACGAAGTAAGGTTTGTTCTTTCAAGTTGGTAACCGGCTGTTAGTAGATCGTCCCGACACGGTGATTTGGCGGGTTTTGTCAGCTTATGGGCCCGACTTCTGACGGGCTGGCCAAGGCCCCAGACTCCCAGGTGAGGGCACTCACTGCCTAGGAGCTACTCGTAGCTACCCAGGGGCCAAACCGGGTGCCAACCGGGGTCATTGGACCCCAAAACCCGGGCAGAGGGCAATCGGCAAATCCCCAACTGCCCCAAGGGCGTGGAGTCTGGGACTGGGAGACAGGGACCAGGGTCTCCGACCGTTGGCGGGCTGGCCGTTGCGAAATGCAAAGTTGCAACCGTCGCCCCACCCCTAAGATTTTCGGGACTTTAGACCCCTAAACCGGGTGGGTGCCGCTGCCGTGCAGTTGGTACTGCAACATCCATGACCCATGTCCTATCATGACCCATGTCCCATCATGTTCCATGCAGCCTGGTCCTGCAGCTGGGCCTGCAACGGCGACGGTAGCTGGGGAGCCGGGGAGCCGGGGAGCCGGGGAGCCGGGGAGCTGGGGAGCTGCTGGTGCCACCAATTGAGCCCCAAGGCTTGGGCCAGGGCGCCAGGGCATGGGTCATGGGCAGTTCGATCTATCCAGCGCCTGTCCTACTCTGCCATCGCCCTGTCCTGCACCGCACCGAAATATTTCGGGCTGGACCCGAGGGGCCGGGGGGAGCTCCCCACCTCCTCCCCACTTCCTCCGCGTGTTCTGGCTCCTCGTGCGGACTTCGAACCTTCGAGGTACGAAGTATGAGTACGAGTATTCGTGCCGAGTATTCGTACTTGGGAGTACGTACGGATACTCGTAGATCATGCTACGAGTACTCGCGCACCACTATGCAGCACACTACCATGTACCTCGTACATAGCAGTAGTACTCGTACTAGGCACCCTATGCAGCGTGAAGTTGAACCCCTCTGCCTACTAGTATCCATCCAAGTACTGCTCGTCCGAGTGGCATGGCGAGGCAGCAATTGGATACATGTACGTGTACGTATATGCAGCATTGTCGACCCCCGCCCCGGCCGACGCCTGGAGCCTCGTGGCTGAGCCTCATGTTGGACGTGGCACAGCATCAACGGCTCCTTCGTTTTCTGGCGTTGCACCGGCTGGCTGCCCATGCGTGCACCGTCACGTTGTTTGGGTGTGGGAGAGTGTACGGAGTACCATGGTACACCTGCCGGTCTCTCCTCCTTAACTCGAGCCGTGGTCATCTGGGAGATGGGGCCCTGTGAACATATCCGTGAAATAATAAGTCGGCATTACCGATGTCTCGCCCGAGCCTCTGACCCCCCCGGGGGTTCAGGTCGACCCTGCTCGCAAACACCGTAGGAGTGGATGGCCTGTTTGTTCGCGCACTGGCACCGTCATCTGAGCCACCGGGTCGCCCCTGTGCACCCCGTAGTGGTCGTCTAGTGCTCTCGTGGGCGGGTTGACGGTGAGACTGACCCTCCTGTCGGGGATACCGGCGATCTGGATGGATCAGTCTCGTTTCGCTTATTAATTTCGGCAACTCGGTGTGATCTCCAGACTCTCCAGGCCAGGTAGAGTCATGTTCTATTCCATACATGTACTCCGTACCTACTCGTACATAGGTAGGTAGGTATGACAAGGCCATGTTGTGTGACGCCCCATTATAGCCCTAGTTGACATGCCTTCTTGATTCTGAACTCCAGTCTGCCCAGTGTCAATTGTTGTGTTAGACTAGCTACTCCGTAGCTTACTTGACAATGCTTCATAATGCTATACTCATACATGCCCATTGTATGCTTGACGCCACTGTGTATCCGCCAGGTGATGTACGGCAAGCTCCCTCTATGGGGAGAGACCCAATCTATGCCATCTGTCGATGCGCTGGCACGACTACCCGCTTTTTGCTGTTGTTACTATTTCTTCCTCTCCTCTTAAACAGAGTGATGCATTCTCCCTTTACGATGGCCATCCTCTCACCGTTTCCTAGGCGATGGAGCATGGACTGCGCGTGGCAACCTCGACACTACCATCCGATGGATCACGGAAGGCTCAAACTTACATGTACATCAATGGCCCAGACTGCTGAGCCGAGCCGAGCCAATTTGCTGGAACCGGCGCCACACTGTGCCTAAACGGCTCAGCCGATCAAATTTCGGCGAACCTCAATCCCGCGATTCTTCGCATCGACCGCAAGAAAATAAGCTCAAGGTTTGGCAGTAACGCCGAGAACCTGCCGTCCATGGACCGTCATACACGTCGCAGTACCCATCAAGAGTTTCACCACGAGTCCCCAGCTTCGTTTTTCCCTCGTGCGGACTGGTCACGGCAGCAAACCCACCGGGTTCATCCGACACCAACGTTTGTCGTGTGCCATTCAATCTGTCGGACACCCATCCATGGGCCGTGGGCCCGTAGTTGTTCAAGCCGGTGCAACTGCGAAGCAGCTACACTCCACAAAGGGGGAAGGACGGGCAGATCAGACACCTTAAGGGCTGTGATCGGTGTATCGCTCACCTCAGTATCGATCTGCTGATACCCTTAACCAGAAGCTCGCATCTGCCCTCCGGGAGTCCAATGGGCGTTTGCCGTGTATCGATGTGGCTTTGTAAGTTAGAAAGCACCAACGTGACTCGCCAGAAGTTCCTGGACACCGCGGACCCCAGTCCTGAGACCTGGGGGGTAGCTTGCTCACTCAACCCGTGGGCAGGCTGTCATCTGGATGTAGCTCCGGGGCATACCGAGCATCCATGGCAAGCCAGCTTCCGTCATCAAAATGAAATGAAATAGCCGAGTGATATCGTACCAAAAACCCTGGAAGGATACACCGAAGTCCAGCTACCACTGTATCCGCGCCCCCTTAATCAAACACTAGAGTGCTGCATTCGTGGGATTTCATGCTTGAGGATGCCCGTGGAAGCTCTGGCTCAAGGGATTATACTGGAAGGGAATTCATCTCTACAGAACGTGCCTGCGCTAGCAGAGCTCCTTTGCAATCCTATTTCTACCAATTTTCCCTATATTCATTTCCAAGTTGACTAGGGATGTATACCGAAGATGTATAAGCTACACCGATACCTGATGCTGGTCTTCTTGCGCCCAGAGGCAAGTCTTCGTCAATGCATTCTCTACTCAGGATCCTCCGGAGAGTCCTAGTACCTCCCTGATCCCCAATAATCCCACTAGAGTTCGTGGATGATGTCGTGGTACTTCTGGAAGGGGCCACCAAGACTCCCTCGCTGCTGACTTCTGGGTTCGCAGTTGCAGACCGACTGACGTGCAGGACTCGGTCAGAGATTCGTCGTTGCCATATCCAGCGCAAGTGACCAGAGGCCGCGCCACACAGGACTTGCTTTAAGGCGACATAGGCTCTGTGGACACCCTTGAAGATACACAGCCGACAGTTTCATCTGTAGCGACTGGTATCGATGAAGATACAGTCGAACTGCCCGGCAGTCCAATACCCGCGGCAGAGTTCCCGAGAGCAAAATGAATTTGAGGTGCGAGATACGCCCCTTGACCTGATATGGAACAATACTTTTCCAGTGCTGGGGGTGCTGTAGTTGAAGAGTTGTCCATATCAGCCTTGTGAACCCCGATCAGTTGACATTTGACCATTATCGGGAACGGGGATGTCTATCCCAAGAGCTAGAGAGCATGTTTCTGGTTCTGGGGCTAGACGCATCAATTCATTCATGGTGTTTCGGCAATCGGGTATCAGACTGAGTTGACGAAGGTTATCCCAAGCTTTGCAATGGAATTGAAATGAGGCGAAAGGCAAGTCTTGGAGGCTGAGTAGGTGCCAATCAAAGTGGGATGCACCTTCTGGGGGGTCGAGAAGCCCAGTCGTGGGAGATCTGCTCCAGTATTCAGCCTCGTCCCATATACTTCAGAAAGAACCTGGATGTGGGAGTCCTTTCATTATTCCATATTTGTATTGATCTCGATACTGTTTAAGCCTAGGGGCTCGACGGCTTCGGCCCCTAGCCTTGAACACATCGATATCGATGAGCCCACCACCCCCCGCCACAGACCCTGAGGCATGGGCGGAGCCAAGATGAAAGGAGCGCGACTCAATGCCCACCATCCGAAAAGGTGGATGGTCCCCGCCAAAACGGCGTTCAGCGGGCTGATAAAGGGTATGAGAAACGCAACCAGAGACTCCATGCCCAGACCTGGTCCCCATGTTGTAATATTGAGCCCGTTCCATATCATCTTGAAAAGATATGTAATTCGTTGGAGGCTCTAGCGGCTGGGCTATTGCAAAGGCGACGGAGAACTGGTTTCCCTGGGTACTCGCTGCTTTAATAGACAAACCCATTCAACTACGTAGACAGGAATTGTACTAGGAATCGACGGGATACACAGATACTCTTGGACTCGACCTTTGCAATCGTGGTGAGCTAGGAACTAAGGAGACTTGGATGCCGGGCTCTTAGTCTGGAGTAGTTGGGAGCGGCCGAGAACTGCGCCCGAACAGGAGAGGCGCCAGGGCGCTGAAGCTAGGGAAGCTTCCTAGATTTTGGATCCAAGGCGATGGATACGTCGAGGCTATGGGAATAAGGCATGTAGCTGGCCGAGAGGGAGTCGCCGAGGAAGGATATGAGGATTTGTTGCCCGGCCCAGCTAGAACATGGTAAGTACGTGGGGCGTTTGGAATAAAGAGCAGAAGCGAGTGGTAGGGCGGGGATCTACGAGAAAAAGTTAGTAGGTAGCGAGAAGATTGAGCGAAATGAGGGGCCTATCGTGGCCACATCGGATGAGAACTGTATGACTTACTAGTAGGCAGCCGTAGTACTGTGCCATATAATCTTCTCATCATAGCAAAAGGACGTAGGTGATTATCCGTTATGTTATCTTGTTAGTCTATCGTCGAACGCCAAGTATTGGCATATAGTGAATGCCATAATCCCATGCTCAGACCGCAGGGCATTTGGGCTAGACAAGCCTGGACAGTATTAACTAACGGCAACACCGCCATTGCCGCAAAGAATCGATCCACCATTTCAGTTTCTGTTTTGGCAGACGTTTCAGATGAAATTCTGGGTCGCTCTTGGTCTCTTAAGCTGTCTGAAACCACATGTCCGCACGACTTGTTATTTGGAATACCGAGATCTGGTGTTCTGGAATATACATGCTGTCGATTCCGTCTACAATTACCATTTCGTGTTTTTCGGCACATTCTGCAACGATAGGGGCTGTCGACTAGGAGTTTCCAAGCACTTTCTTCGTATCCTCCTCCTTGCCTAAGAGTCCTAGGTTTCGTATTTGGTTTGCGCTCGGCGCATCTTCTTGGGGGGACGCCGCGCCGCGGCGATTATACGCTGCCTGCATGGCCACAGCTCTCGCATGCTATTGTGGATGTCAGCTACTCAATCTGCTGAACTGCCCGGCATCTTCATGCTCATTCTCGATCGCGCGGTGGCCGCTACGAACCTCCTTCTTGTGATGCAAACATTCGTAATAATCCTCCAGAGCTAAGGCGCATTTTTTCTTGCCAGAGTCGTCTTCGGCCGAGGTGTTGACGACATAGCAGCCGAGAACTTCCTGCCAAAAGGGAAAGCAACGGCCGACGCCTGTGGACATACTTTGGTTAGCATTGATGATCTCCGCGCTCGGGTGGGTGATCGGGTTGCTCTCAGCATGCTGTTTCACTTACCGCCGTACATGCCATATCCAGACGCCATGATTCGACAGAATGCGTGATTGCTGTAATGCTTTCGGCCAGTGGAGTTGGTAGACGTGAGGTTGTTGTCAATCTGCCCGACACCAATTGAAGCCTCCATGCTTCTAAGGGGGGAGCAGTTGTTATCCACCGGCTAATACCCGGTTCCCGGGATTGATGGCCCCCAGAGTGCGACAGGAATTGATCCGGGGTATGACATATTACCCCGTTTATTACATATATTTCGCCAGAGACCTTGCCAATCGCTTGGTGACAGGTGGAATGATGCATCGACCGCCTTCGAGGTCATCCGAGACTCCTACGACGAGATATTGAACCTCACTCATGCTGGGCCTGCCGCACTTTTATGAGCCGCTGGTGCATCTTGCACTCTCGTGGTAGTTGTACAGACTGTAAGCTTGACGTATTGACCCCTAATTTCTCGAAACCTGAAGACTGAATGATCCGTCTCGCCACTCTAGGTACAGTACAGAGGACCACGTCGGTTAGAACTACCGAACTCTGTAATTTGACGCACAGCCCTACGTTCTCGCGATTATGGGATTGCACCTGTCACCCGCGAAGGTGGTGTTACTCGCCGTGAAATTTGCATCCCGTGCCGACATTGAGAGTCTCCACCATCTTGCGGCAAGGTACGATGATGTCCTGGGCAGCGAGCTACTGCTGCGCATATTGCTCACCTACCTCCCCGAGACGACTGCCCCATCTGTCTATGTCGACTTGGTGCGGCAAATCGGCGGAGATGGCGTTGGGCCTGATGACTACCTAGGGCCAAACTTAAACACTACTGGCGTCGACGAGCTATCTGAGGATCGAGCGATTCGAAAGACCCGGAAACTTCGACTTCTGGAATTGCCTAGCTCCAGAGAATCTTCAGCGGAAAAATATGATCTTGTCACTCAATTCCTGTTTCGGCACGCCTGCAGAATAGATGCAGAAGCTGGAATGCTTAACCATCTAGCGGAGCTACTTACGCCTTTCGCTGACCGACCCCCTATCAGGACATGGATGGCCTCTACAGTAGTCCCTCTCTCAAGAAGGAATATTGAATATTACGTGGAAGATAGTCCGTGCCCCCTGGCTACCTTCCAACGACTCCCCGACCGCGTTGCTGTTGAATACCTTCTGTCGCAAACTGGCGTCTCGGAAGAAAAGTATGATGGAATCTCTAGGGATTTGAGGGGGATTCTGAGTCCATGGATATACGACAGTGCAAGATGGGTTATCAATGGCGACCTTCCCAAACTATCTTCTGAGGGGAGCGGGCCGCCAAATGTGAAATGTGCTGGATGGGAGCAGGCATTGGAATGGCTGGTGTCGCAAGCATCGAAATCATGGAAAGTTGCAGTCGAAGGTGTGGACCACTGGGGCGGGCCCCGGGATGTGCAATTTATTGACGGTGTCGCCCTTGAGTTAGGAGGGTATCAACTCCAGTACCTGGATCAGACATTTACTAGGGCAGTTCTGGCTTCGGCATATTCGATATCAGAACCGACGCTAGAGGCCCTTGATGGGGCGTATCGGATCATGCGTAAAGCCAGATGTTTGCTGGACTTGCCCGACGTCTCATCGATCGAAGGGGCGGTCGTAAGATTGCCAGAAATCCCACATTTCGACGTGGCTGATCCTGGTGGCTCAAGGCCTGCGTCTACCTTTCTGAGGAACGACCTGCTTCATGAGTCAAATATCTTGACTTGCCCAACTGAGAGCGCAACCAACCGCTTAACGGCCATTATCCTAAGCGCCTATGTTCTCACTAATATGGGGGTACCTTGCACAATAAGAAGAGCTGGGGAACTGGCACTTTTGCAAGATGAGCGGGAGCAGAGAGGTGACCTAGTGAAACTCATACGCCTTGCTTCCAACCATGCAAAGAGGAATAGCGATGACCACTGGTCCCGTATTCGGCGCGAGATCCTCTGGCTACAAAACTGGGGAGTCAGCGTCAGTGGGGATCAGTCCGACGGCCGCGGTAGCGGAATTCTGGGGACGATCTCGAGGCATGACATTGAGATTGAACTTCTCAAAGCAATGCTATCACAAGCTCGTAGGCTTTCTCTCCCTTCGATGGATGCGTACCGGTACTGACACAACGAAGGCTATGACTTAGTCAAGTCTTTATACCAAGATCCAAGTGAGATGCCCCTGCCTGCCGAAAGTGCACGGGATGCGGTGTACCAGGCTGCTTTGGATGCGTTTGACAACGCGTCCAACCCTAATAGAACAAAAGGAGGTCTGCGGAAGTGCAACGACATGTAAGCTCTCCGAAAAGGGGGTTGGGTTATGGATTGTCGCTGACGTGTACAAGAATTCATGCACTTCCAAAACTAGTGCCCAAATCGTTTGATACTACGAAACAGATCGAGTCTCTTCTAGCCGCGGCACACTCCCTCAGTAGCTACAGGCTGGTCCTCAAGCAAGGGGAACCTTTCAGTCCCGTTGTTCTCCGGGTACACTCTGACCCTGTCTCTATCATTGACAGGGTTCTTGAGCAGAACAATGGCGCCTATACTCGTCTCCAAGAGTTCTTGGAAATAGGCATCAATATTGTTATTGCCGGATTCTTGACTCGAAACACGCAGGGAAACTCCCCATTCACTGCTGAGGAACAAGATGTGGCTATGGAGGAAGCAGAGAAGCGAATCGTGGCTTTTTGCATCCACTCAGCGTTGAGGGAGGACGATTTTGAGACGGCTTACTCATATGTCGTGAGTCGCTTAGGGAGTTCCGATCAGGTGGCGGATAATTGGGCTTGGAAAGCTGCACTTAGGGCTGGTGAGTACGTTCGTACCCCGAATACGCAGCAACCAACACACCTCGGCACTTCGAGCGGCAATCCAGAAGTTCGCCATCTAGAGCAGCGGCTAGAGTGTCTAGCGACAGCGCTCCGAGTTGCTCCAGCGGCTCAGCTCCAGACGGTGCTTGAGAGCTTCCGCCATTGCGAAGAGCAGCTAGATTCTGCAATCATCGACGAGGCAGCGAAGGAAGCAGCATGGGATGCAGCTGGTGATGTACGCGGTGTGCCAGGTTCATACGACGCACCAACCCCAGACAATGCTTACCCCCCTCGCAATATCACTGCCTCTGCGACGGCACGACAGGTAGAAGAAACACCTATGTCGCTTTTCGATCTGTCACGGGCCACGGCTAGGGTTGCACAACGAAACCTGACGTCCTTGTCTAGTCTTCATGGTTTAGCACATGGGAGCGAGCAATCTCAGGCCCCTGCTGCCGAGGACATGGGAGGAGAGCAACGAGTGAGAAGGAGGGATCAGTTGCGAGAAGCGGCAACAGGAACCCTGGTCTCCGGTGTGGGTTGGTTGATTGGCGCAAATGTTAGTCGTGATGGGCCGACTTGAATTAGGTGAAGTAAGAATAAAAATTCTGTTGGTATCCATATCTGAACTTTCTATAACACCGATGATGCGATAGCGAAGGAACATCCGGTGCTCACCCTTGAAAAACCCAGCCCTTCATCCCATGTTGCCCTGATTGCAACCGTTAGTCATCATGCTTGGGCATAAATGGCTGGGAATGAGGGCGTTCTGGATCCTTCCTGACATTGGCTTCTGCCGTCCCAAGTATTTGTATGTAAAGCTTCGTCGATGCTGGCCTTTGAGGAAGACGGCAGAAATCCACTTGCGAGGCTAACTATAAGCATAGCATGGCTAGCGGTGGGGACGTGAAACCGATGGATACTCAGACAAGAGACCGACGGAGGTAAGAGATGTGGGATGCGGACAAAGCTCTCGGCACGGATAACGCTGCAATTCTGAGGCAGAAATCTTGTTACGAGCATATCCTTGCACCGAATGGAATTCCAAGACCGGCGGCAGCAGCTGTCGCGCTATTGTGGGTGGCATTGCGATGTGACTAGGGGATTCTGCTGGGGAATTCGGCTCGATTTAGTTTCCTGACTGATCTCATGTCAATCGCAGTACGCTTCACATATCCAGAACACCTACTATTGCTAGATTCGGGTTCTGACGTCCCCACAACAGTGCGAGGTCTCACGTCTTCGCCCAGATTTGCGCACGCGCGCTACTGGGTCGTAATGAGAGCGATGTACTGGGCTGATAGCGACAAGCTTGTGTTTTACGGCGCCAGAGCTTTTTGATATGCGAAACAATTACGGACAAGTCGATATGGCGTAGTTGTAACGAATTAAGATGTTGCTAGGCGCTCATCGGCGGTTTAATGAACGCAGATTTGCCAAATGGTCGTAACTGATGCCAAGTTCCTTCCAGACCAGTGCGGAAAGACATAGTATCTTGTGGTAGTTGCGAAAAGGCCTGTGAAACAAGTACATGACGTTGAAGAAATGGTGGTGTTCGGCAAGCGATGCCTCATATATCGATGTTTGTCACTCGTGGAATGTCGGATATAAGGAATTGGGGAGGGGTGTTGAGGTGTGTTGATGTTCGTTCCACGTTTGGGCCGTCGCATGATGTGTGACGAGTTTGATGATGGGACTTTTGATTCTGCAAAGATCCGGAGGCTGCCACAATCGTCCATACGCAACCCTTGTCGCAATTCTGACCAGAAACGTAGTAAACTGGCGACGGCTGAATACCCTCGCCCTATTTTGTTTCCCTTTCCCTGAACCGTGACGAGTCGCACTAAACTCCAGAAGAAAATCGGGCCTGACGGCGTGCCAAGGTGCATGGAAACCTCCATAATAAGACATGACGAACAAAGTTGACAGATGAAAGGAGGAATACGTAAGAACCAAGATTAGTCAAGGGTCTCCCACTGGACGGGGGATGCGCCGAGGAGTCTTTCAACTCATTGCCTGATCGGGGCCTAAAAAGATTAGTGACATGGTAGGGCAAAAGATTCAATAGCAGCCCGAACCTCCGTATGGGTCGCGTGCCTCAGGCCGAGAAGCAGAATCGCTGTAGCTAGCACCGGCAGGGGGCTCGCGAGATCGGGGATCACGCTCGGCGGGACGATCGTAGCGGTCGCGCTCGTAACCACCAGGGGCACCTCGAGATCCATAGCGATCACGATCGTCACGCCCACCGTACCGGTCTCGACCGCCATAGCCATCATCACGGTCCCGGCGGTCATAGCCACGGTCATAGTCACGACCATATCCTCCTGCCCGGTCGTCGTAGCGCCTATCATCTCGATATCCGCGCTCGTATCCGCGCTCGTATCCGCGGTCATCATACCGCCGCTCATAGCCATGGCCGCGATCATGGCCGCGGTAGCGGTAAGGGTCGTCGCGACCATAGCCGCCACCACCACCGCCACCACCGCCACCACGGCGACGATCATCGTAGCGAGGACGGGGTTCTGAAGAAGAATAAGTCTATGCATCAGGAGGGTTCTTTCTTAGTTTGGATGCATACGTACCTCGCTTTGGTGGACCGAAATACTTGCCAGGGGTGGGAGTGCGCGGGCGAGCTCGGCGGGCCTTCTCAATGCTTAGAGTACGACCCTCGATCTGCTCACCTTGCAATCCTTCCTTGGCGGCCTCCGCTTGGTCGGAAGTGACCATCTTGACGAAACCGAAGCCACGTGACTCTTTGCTATGAGGATCTCGCATGATCTGGCACTTCTCTACGTCTCCATACTTCTCAAACATTTTGGAGATCTCAGCTTCGGACAAGCGAGGGTGAATTCCAGTGACAAAGAGATTGGAGCCGGGGTTCACAGCGCCGTCGTCGTCATCATCCTTCGGGCCGGAAGTATGCTTGGGGCCGCTGAAGGGAATATCAAGTTAGCGAGACGTCAGGTTCAGTTGGGTGCGATGTTAATAGGGGGAGTTCACTTGTCTGCGTTGCCGTTGGGTGAGGCGGACCGACGACGGGGGCCATCGTTATCGTCACGCGCCGGACGAGGTGAAGCGCTCCTGTTATCGCGCTCGTACCGGGGAGCTTCATCTGTAGGCGAGGAGACATTAGCTTTGTTTTTGGCTATTTTGAGAAAAAAAAATGGAAGCGCGCCAACAGGCAGGCATTGGGGCGGACGTGAATTTCCAATCTTCGAAAACAGGCTACAGGTCACAACAGCCCGCAAAGTGTGGTCGAGGTCACATACCTTCGTAGCGATCGCCGTTGGCGTCTTCGTAGTCCATCGCAGTTGTCGCCATGATGCGCTACGTGGATGGAAACGATGATGTGTGCCAGAGATGAAGGTAAATGGGGCAATGCCGTGATGTGGACAATGTGAGGCTGGGAGAAAGGGAGAGAAAAACGGGCAACAGCCTTTCAGTGCACCTGGCAGCTCCATGCAACTACGTTGGGGTGGAAACGCCGAAGATTAGGCGGAGCGTTCCGGGCCGCACTCTGCTAAGGTAAGTACTAGTACCTATCACAAGTTAGCTTGGTCATGAATTTCGCCGTCAACTTGAAACTACCTCTGGTGGACAGCCGAAGCTCAGGTCAAAGTCCCCAAGGTTGTTGCCTGTATCTGTACGAGTACGAGTACCAAATACTAGTAACAGTACTGAAAATTGCAGCAAGTACTTATGCACCTACTAATACCTAGTAAGTATGAGGACTAGCTACTAGCAGCCTACCTAAGTACCTACTAGGTAGTAAGTACTAACTTACTATACTACGAGTACCAGGTATTAGGCAGTGGACCCCGTTTTAGAGACGGCGGAAGGTGCTAGATAATTACTAGCACTTGGGTGAGTAAGTGGCACCTAAGTAGGTAGTAGGTAGGTACTAGTAGGCTCACAGAGCATACTAGGTAGGTTCTTTCTCAAGTGATATAAACATTCTAGTAGGTTAGGAAAGATCTTAATGCCCTTTATTTACAAACCCTGTCCGGACCCCTTAATCGTCTCTAGGAACATACTTACTCTTATGAGGCGAAGCCATTTCCTAGAGACGATTAAGTTTACCCGAGGGTGCGCTTTCGGCGATATACGAATAGATGCATTCCCAGTACTCGTGGTGATAGCATTGCTGGACGGTTAACAGCTCTACTGATAATCCACCCATGGGCAGTGCTCTGTGACAACACCTACTACTAGTAGTACTGTTGCATTGCAAGAAAATGCACACTAGTTGTAGTAGTTGGCCTTCGAGTGGGCACCTAGAACATTCCAATTCGAATAAAAGGGGGTTACATTATGTTGTTTGAACTGGTTAGCACAGCCTTTTAGGCTCTTCTCTCTTGTTCTACATTGATTGTCTTTGTATTGATAAAAGGCTACTAGCAGGTGGCCGTACACAGCCGAGGTCATCGCTGTACACAGTTGGGGGAGGGGGAAACCACAGTGATATGGGGTGGCTGAATTCGGCGTGCCACTTGCACCCAAGTGCTGGAATTCATCGCTCCAGTTCGAAGTCGAATAGAGTTCGTGGGAACTACTGTGTCTGCCCATGTCGGATGAACCGTGACAGCGTCCCCGGTATCGGAACAAGCTCTGCTCCAGTCACCACGCCCCACCGCGGACGGATGTCTTGGGATGCATGGCGGATAAGTATGCAGGAGTATAGTGATTGCCCTGGGTACTTCCGGAGTTGTAGGTAAGGACATGACCCGGTCAACATCCACGGGATTGTTTACCAGACGTCCTCAGGATTAACTTCATGGGTCTCCCCGTCATCCCTGATGTGATGTAGCTTCTTATCCCTCCTCATTGGTTTTCGCATGTCAAATGCATCTTCACTCCCCTTGTTGGGATCCATGGCATGGTCACCGTAGTAGTCTTTGACGACTCGGAAGACACTGTACCCCATGTTTTTGTAGAATGCTATTGCCCTTTCGTTGCTTCGTCGGACGAAGAGGTCGACAAACCAAGCATCGTTTGCGTCAGCTGCAGCCTCGAGCTGCTCGGTAAGGATTTTGCCAATTCCTAGTCTTCGTGCCTCAGGGGCTACCGTGAGGGCGGTGATATGTGCGTGCCATGGCAAATAGTGCTCCGAGAATTTGTATGCGTCGGGGGATGACTCGACCTTGCCCATTACTACCGGCTCTTGGTTAGCGGAAGTGCTCCGTGGTGGCCGATCTCGTTGCAGCTTAAACACACTGTAACCGACAATATTTCCATTCATGTCTTCGCATACTTGGAAAAGGGATGGCCACTTGGCATAATACTGAAGGTAGAAGTTCAACTCATACGTCTCCGTCAACGGATCCAAGTTGCACTTGGAGAACTTGTTGACATCATCCGGGTGAAAGCGTCGGAATGTCGCCATGGTGTATTCGGCGGATCTGACCGATGATTTTGAATGCGGTGGAGAGGAAGAGTCGAAACTAGTAGAGGGCCTGTCTATCGTTGCAAATCGGATATTTGTGTGGGTTGCACCGACGTGTCTCTGCACTGAAGAGGTGGAATGCCGAACACGATTGAGGGACGTGAGAAGTCTAGACCCACATGGGCGCCACCTTGGACACGACTCTAATACCTTAGGTACTTACTTACCTAGTACGTATCCGTGGTAGGAGTACTAGATGGCTCACCTCAACTTCCAAGTCTTTCCTTGGGTGCCAACTTGCCCACCGCATTTGGTGCTTCCACTCGGTATTATTTTCGTTTCTCAGTGCATCGTTTAACCTTGGAATCCTCGGATGTGGCTTATCATACTGGCGACAACAGGGAACGAACTCTAGATAGCGAATCGACTGATCGCTGGGGGCTCGCTCCCTGGGACACAATGTCCTCACCCCGAACGCCCCGACACTCGCGACACTCGTCTGCCGTCGACGCCTATCCCGAGTCCCCCCAGGCGAGGCGACAGTCCAACGATCCGATGGTTTCTTACCGCAACAGCTTCAATCAACAAGACTCCCTCGACTTAAATGAGCTCGGTACCGGTGGGGCTGGCGGCCACAACGGCATGGGCAACCTGGCAGATGAACTCGCTGATGCCTTTTCTGAATCTGGAGACGAAGAGCAGGGTGATGAAAACATCGATGGGCTCGAGGGTGCGGGCGCTGCAGAGCAAGCAGAAGCCAGTCAAGGCGGCGGCGGAGGGGACCATGCTACAACCAATGTTTCCAGGCCTGGAGAGGGGAGTTTAAGCCTCCCGTCGCCGCGTCGAAAAAATCACCGTAAAAAAGAAAGTGCATACGATGGCAGCGAGTATGGTTCAGAGTCAGACCTAGACTCCTCCGGTATGCCCCCCAGCCTGGTGGCCAAGATCGATGCGATCGACTCCTTGGCAAGGCGAGGGACAGAGAACTATGGGGGACCGACAGATGATGTGATCCGAAGGGTTACGGATTCACTCCGGGATCTCGGATCTCAGTCTAGTGTTGAGGGCAGCGCTTCCAGGTGGGAACATCCGAACCAACTGAGGCGAGGAAGCTAACTTGGGCTATTATAGGTTGATAACAGCGCACTCAGCACTTACGACGCACCTAGCGCACCAAACACGGCAGCTTCACAGCTTGACCTTCCCATTACTATCTCCCATGGCCCCGTCCCCAGATAGCGATGCTATTGATGACTTAATACCCCTGCTTGTCTCGCTTTCTGACAGCATGCCGACCCCATCGACTCCAGCCTTTGACTCATTGACTGCACTGCATTCGATAACTTCAGATCTTGTTCAGACCTTGAACTACTTATCCGACACACTGCACATGTCTCGCCAAACTACGGCCACGGCAACACGACGATTGAAGAGTGCTAAAGAACTGGTGGCTGAGGTGAGAAGAGATGACGAGTTGCGAGAAGAAGGCGAGCGGTGGCTGACCCGAGGGAACTGGGGAGAGCGCCTGCAGAAGAGAGAGTGCGCTGGTGTTTGTGGGGACGTGATTGGGGGATTTGAGGAGGTCTGCAATGGGTGGCGTGAACGTCTCCTCGCTCAAGCCGAGTCTCAGGCTTAAAAGCCGAAGGGACTTGTTAGTTCCCCGTCGAGAGAGCTTTATCCCATATGCCGTCGTGATATAATTCTTGGGGGACAGAGCCTCGCTGGAGTCTAGGTGCTCAAGCCAAGAGAAGACTCACAGCGTTGTGTCTGACAGTTCCTACCATCGCTTTATATGTCCTGTTTTTTATACCACGCATGGCGATAGACCGTTAATCATTATGACTGGACGATCTTAGACAAGTTGTTTGTATTGTCTCTTGCTATAATCACTGTGTTCCGAACGAATATCGGAAGTCGAGTGTGCCGCTAAACTTTTTAATAATTGATAATTTCCCAAGGCAATTCTCAAATGGCTTTATTTTTACTTGTGTTTGGGGGTCAGGATGGAACAATGACAAGGATCCTACTCCATAGGTACACTTACGCGGGTGACCCCCGTTTTTGGAGATGGCGGAAGGTGCTAGACAGGCTCCCGATAGAGCATAGATTCCTTCCAGAGTAACCGAAATCTTTTAGGCGGTCAGGAAAGATCTCAATACCCTTTAGAGAGCCTATCTACGCTTTTTAATCGTCTCTAAAAACAGGGTTACCCGCGTAAGTAGTTAGTACCTTAGTACGTACGAAGTACGTAGTACGTACTCCGTAATCGTAATTTACCAATAGTAGCCAGCGGTTGAGGATGAGACAGGGTTGACACCAAACAGACGCGTCCACTATGCGCGTCAAGAACGAAAGGGGAAGAAGGTCTCGCCAGGCCTGCACTGTGATACCTCAGCTTATCTGCCAGTGGAACCACATGCCGTCTTAACTGACACTGTGATGGAGGGGAAGTCCTGCAAGCGCATGGGAACCAACCACCTAGGTACCTACCTTATTCATGTACGAATATTACTACACTTAAGTACCTACTTAGTCAAATTCAACTAGAGAACGCGTACTGAACAGTGGCCTGCAGTTCCTCCTTTGGCGTGGTGGTCACAATTTAAACATAACAAGAAAACAACAACAAAAAGGAAGGGAGACCATGAACTACCTAAGACGGGCGAGTCGCACACACTCCGCTGTTCATGGACGCGACGCGACGTGTATGTTAAAAAAACAAAAGGGAGAGTTATAATCTAAATGCCAAATGTGTCAAAACGTATCTGTAAGTATTGTAACTAGAGAGGCTTTTGCGGGTGCCGCGCGGTTGGTGTGGTGGTTGAGGCGTATTAGTATCTCCATGCTGGAGGCTCCGCACATGGTCAGAGGTCAGTGAATTGAGTTCACACCTCCTGGCTTTCCTGGAACCTTAAAACTAATATCACATACCACTACCCAGTATGTACGACGGAGTACGAAGGGTAAATACTACGGGTACTATATGCATTCACCTGCGGATTCCCCATCGGTTATGCTGCCTTTCACGGCTTTGTTGTCGTCGACTCGCGTTTATTGTTCCTTGCGCTACTGGCGTGGGTCACCAGTGCCCAAAGCGGCATGGGTTGGGGATACCCGCTGGGGTGCCCTCCTGTCGTTGGCGTTGGCGTGCCGCCCAACCTGCCTGCTGAGCTGCACCACGCCTCCCGTCACCTCTGTTGCTCACTTACTTCGCTTCACCACTCGATCATCTTGCACCTCACCATCGCGGAAGGGTGCACGGCGACATCCCACCTCACCAGGCTTTCCCGCACTCGCAGCTACTGTATTTCCTTTTGCAATCGTCTCCCTTTAGTTACTACAGCGAGTTCTCCACCGTGGCGCCCATACAGCGACGCATTCCGATCTACGCACCTCGCCAATCTACACACCAACCCATCGAGAGCATGCAATAGACGTTTCTGGTTACGGCGCCTGTAAATTCGACGATCCATCAGAGCCACACCATTTATGCCTTGGATTCGACTTTCTTATCGAAGCGGGTCCCCCTTTGCGGTCCATTCATCACCTTCAACAGCCGTCCATCGCGGGTGTCCCTCCCCAGCATACCAGCCACCCGAGTTGACCGCGAACTAGGTGTTGTACGACGACTCGGACCCGTCACTGACACTGATCTATCATGACATTGCAATCTGAAAACCCCCTCCTTGCTCCTTTGCCGACCGCGCCGAAGCAAGCTATGGTAGAGACCAAGCAGGCGTCCCTCGCGGGGTCTTCCCGAATCTCCACGCCACCTCCCCCCTCAGATAGAGGGAGGCTCGAATCCAAGTACAATGTTGAAGGAATGGCACATCGGCGAACTAGGAGCACTGCTAGGATGAGCGAAGGAGGTCGCGTAAGCGCATTCGATGTGGATGCCGTCGATGGCGCTTTGCTCAGAGAATTTGGTCGTCCACCAAGGGAGAGCACTCCTAGCGCAAGCCCTCATCGAAAACGCCAACGCATCAACGGCGATCGGTCGGTCCACAGTTGCCAGATTTTATTCTGTTACAGCCTTTTCTGACCTAGGATGTATAGGTTTATCCCCACTCGATCTGGTCAAGATCTCCAGGCCAGCTTCAGCTTGCTTCACGATGATGCCTCGCCGGCGACGCCCTCTAAACAGAAGAAACGTACCCCTCAGGGGGAACTTCACTTCCAAAAAAGTGAGCGATATTGTTGCATGGGGTTCTGAATGGGAGCGATTCTGACTGATTTGAGTAGCGGAGGAAGCTAATCGTACTTTCTCAACTTTACTTCGTGCTGAGCTTTTCGAGAATTCAGTTCCCCAAGCTACGCCTCTCACTCTTTCTCCCGACTACACTCTGCCTCCAACATCTCACGTCGACATCAACAATGGAACACGATCGCGGACCCCTCCCAACCAAGGGGCGAACACTTCGATACCTTCCTCACTAACACCATCCACTCCCCACAAGAATCTCTTCTCATATCTGTCCCCCCGGCATCACAGCCATGTAGCTGGTCATCTTACTCCTTCCAAAACTCCACAAAGTCGCCATGGCCCCAATTTGGATACGAGAGCAGAAATTTACAGCTTATCGCCGGTTCGCCTAAATAGTCAACAAATGCTGCTCAGTCCCCGCCGCCAACCCCGCGCGGTCAGCAAGGTTCCGTACAAGGTCCTCGATGCCCCGGAACTGGCTGACGACTTCTATCTCAACTTGGTAGACTGGGGTAGTGCGAATGTACTTGGTGTCGGACTCGGCTCTAGTGTTTACATGTGGGATGCGCAGACAAGCAAGGTCAATAAGCTTTGTACTTTGGAGGACGACACGGTCACAAGCGTTTCATGGATACAAAAGGGAACCCATCTCGCCATTGGCACAGGAAAAGGCCTCGTTCAAATTTGGGATGCCGAGAAGACGAGGAGGCTAAGAACTATGACCGGTCATACGGCCCGGGTTGGGTCTCTGGCTTGGAACACTCATATCTTAACATCCGGATCTCGGGACAGGCTGATATATCATCGGGACGTCCGGGCGCCTGACCAATGGATGAAGAAGCTTGTTGGCCACAAGCAAGAAGTATGTGGGCTGAAATGGAATTGCGAAGATGGTCAGTTGGCGAGTGGCGGCAACGACAACAAACTCATGGTCTGGGACAAGCTTTCGGATACTCCTCTCTGGAAATTCTCTGATCACACGGCTGCCGTTAAGGCCATATCCTGGTCCCCACACCAGCGTGGTCTACTTGCGTCCGGGGGCGGCACTGCTGACCGGCGAATCATCTTTCACGATACCGTCAAAGGATCTGTTATTAACGAGATCGATACCGGTAGCCAAGTCTGCAATCTCGCTTGGTCGAAAAATTCGAACGAAATCGTTTCAACACACGGCTACAGCCAGAACCAAATCGTTGTGTGGAAGTATCCCTCAATGACTCAAGTTGCTAGTCTGACGGGGCACACATATCGTGTGTTGTATTTAGCAATGAGCCCTGATGGCAGAGTCGTTGTGACTGGTGCAGGCGACGAGACACTGAGATTTTGGTCCGTATTTGGTCGTCGGCCTGGTGCACGTGAAGAAGTCGACGGCGGAGGGCGCCTGGCTGATTGGGGTATCATCCGATAGCGCTACCAAGGACCTTGAAGCATATAGGAAAGGAGGGTCCCAATGTCATGGGGATGCACAACCTTTGGCTAACAGGTCCTGCTCCACACACCCCTCTCCGCCCAAGTTGCTATTCAGTTGCCGCATCCAAGGGGTATGGATGAACTCTCGGCTATGGAATAAGGCATCTTTCTTGCAAATAGCCTACACGTCTATAGCATCCATATCTCTGGTGTCATGCTCCCTGGAGTTTTGACGGATTATGAATTTTGGAGGGGGGGGGGGGAGGGGCAACCGATCTTCTGCTTTTTTTTTCTACCCAAGCAAGTTACATTGGGAATTCGGGAATAGCGGGGTTTTTGTACAGGGTGTTGGGATAAACCGGAAATAGGCGAGCAGCATTCAGCGTTGATTTCGATTCAGCATAGCGACCATAAGAGAATGGCAAAAGCTACCTACCTACCAAGACTTAGCAAGCCGCATAACTATTATATTTATCTTCTCGAACTCTACCCTTTTATATGCTATATAACCTACCTCGTAGTTTTATATAGATTCTTCTATTATATAACTACCTAAGATGCCAGCATTAATTATATCGAATAAGAACTAGGAAAAAAAGACTATAGACTCTATTAAAAGTAGGAAAGTAAGTAGGTATATATATCTAACTAATATACCTTAGTAATAGTTATTATTATAAGAATAGCTATTATAAGGTAGGGTTAGGGTATTTATATAAGATCATTATTAATTAATTTCTTAAAATCCCTTAGGTATTAATTATATATAAATTAATTTACCCTCTAATTTATATATAATCTACCCTTTAATATACTCTTAATAAGGAGGCTTAATAATATAATAAATAATATAGAATAAAGTTAAGTAGCTAAGCGAGATAATAATAATAATAAGTTTATTATATTATAAGATTAAAACTTATTAAATAAGTTATATAAGGCTATATATTTATCTTATAAATAAGGTATATAGGTATTATATATATAACTAGGTCTAAGATAATAAATAGTTAAAGGTATATAACCTTAGCTTTTTTAGCTTATTATAATTATCCCTTCCTTTTAAAAATACTTATTCTTAAGCGCTAAAGTTATATTATAAAGTTATAAGATACTTTATATTATCTTATTACTTTATTATTAAGATAATAATTATATATTATACCCCTTTATTTCTTATTTATATTATAATCCCTTTATATTTAAGATTACTTTTTATCTTTATTTATATTATCTTTTTAATTAATCTTATAACCTTTTTTATTTAATTATATTTATTAAAAATAAAACCTATAAATTATTTAATATACTAATTATACCTTTAAATTATAATATAGCTTCTTTTATTATTTCTTATATAAATATATAATAAGTAATATAGAATAAGGTAAGTAGCTAGGTAAGGTAATAATAATAATAGGTCTATTATATTATAAGACTAAAGCTTACTAAGTAAGCTAAGTAGCGCTATATACCTACCTTATAGACGAGGCGTACGCGTTTCCGGTATATAACTAAGCCTAGAAAGATAAGGTTACGAGGGTATATAGCCCTACCCCTCTCGGCTTATTATAATTATCCTCCCCCTTAAAAATACCTAGCCTTAAGTACCGAGGTTATATTATAAAGTTATAGAATCCCTTATATCGCCTTATTACCTCGTTATTAAGGTAATAGTTATATATTATACCCTTTTATATCTTCTTATATTATAATCCTTCTTTATTTAAGATTACCTTTCCTAGACCTTATTCTTCTTATATTACTTAATTACGATACCTTATATCTTTATTTATATTATCTTCTAATTTATTTTATTACTTTCTTTATTTTATTATAGCTATTAATAATAATACTTTTAAATCGCCTAATATATTAATTATACCCTTTAATTATAATATAGCCTCCCCCGCTATAGCTTATATAAATAGGTTTAATATTTTATCGATTATTTCCTGTTATAATAGTATTTAGCCTTTATTATAAGGCCCTTATAATAATATTAGCGGCTCTCCTAGGCTATATTACGTTAATATCGTTTCCTATTTATTATAGGTAAATAATAGCCGAAATATAATAAGCGTTACCTAGGCTAAGCGCCTAAATATATTTATAGCTATTATACCTTATATTATATCTCCTTTATTATTATTACCTTTATTACCCTTAGATAATTTATAGGTTACCTTTCTTTAATTCCTTATTAACTAATTATTCTTATCTTAGATCCGTTTATACCTATAAAGCTTCTCTTACTCTTTAACTTACCTAGGCTTCCTTAGCCTACTAAGCCTTCTAATCTTATTAATCCTATTACCGCCTTCTTTATTATTAGCCTTATTACCGCCTCTTATACCTTATATTATTCCTCTTATTATATAGCTAGGCTTACTTATCTTTATTATATTATTAAAAGAATAAGTAAGGGTAAAGCCTTAGCCTATCTTTCTTAAAGCGTTACTAAAAAGGCTAAGGGTAATCCCTTTATAAAAAGTAATAAAGATATTATTATAGAGGTAATATTACTTCCTCCTATTAAGGAACCTACTAATCCTTTTAAAGGTAATATCTAACCCGCTAACTTAGCTAATAATCTTAGCGATAAAGGTAATAAGGATAATAATATTAGCGAGATTATTATTTTTTAGTATATATATTATTTTTAGGCTATCTTAAATAAATAATATATTATATTTATAAAACCTAAGATACCGCCTTTTCCTTTTACCCTTTTTTTAGTAAAATATTATTAATCTTAGGCTAATAATATTAAATATAATTATTATTATAAGGCTTATTACCTTTATATCTAGGTAAATATTTATATCTATAATATAGGTAAAGCGTATTATTAATAGTTATAGCTTATTACCCTCTTAGAAGGAAATTATCTTAATCTTTAAAATATCTTCTTTATATTATCTAATATCTATATTCTTTATTATATCGATAATAATATTATAACGCTTTATATTAATAAGCTAGATAAGGCTAAGGGTAGTTACCTTTTCTTATTAACTAAGGATTTATATTATTAGCTTATCTAAGCTAGCTATAGGTTAGCCTAAGTATTCTTTAATATAAAGACTTAATATTAATATATATACTAGCTTAATAAAAGCTAAAGTATATAATATATAAATATATTATAATATATTAATACCTTATAACTAATATATATTAAGCTTATATAAATCGTTATTATAATCTTTATATTAATTATTAGGTAGCTTTAAACTAAAGCCTAGCCCCCTTTTTTTATTTTATTATATATATTATCCCTTCTTTTATTAAGGTTATCTATTATTAACTTATAAGGGTAATCTATTATTAATTTTATATCCTAGGATTTATTTTTAAGGCTATATTTATAATCTTAGGATACCGAGTTTTAAGCCTAGAATCTTATTTTAGCTAAATATTAGGTAATATTACTTTAAATACTAGGTAAAGATACCTATATTTTATAGGTTAATATAATAAAAAATAAGCTATAAAAGTAATAGCTTAATTTTTATTAAGATATTCTAGATTCTTTCTTTACTTAAGGTATTATTTATTAATAACGTTATTACCTTATAAGTATTTCTTTTATTTATATATAAAGTAATTTTAGAGATATTTAGGTAGCTTACCTTTTTTCTTCTAATAATTATTTTATATTATATTAATACTTTTTTCTTAGGTATCCTAAGCCCGTTTCCTCTTTAGTTTCTAAAATACGGCTATTAGTTTTATAGCGTTTATTATATTATCTATTATAATTTATTAGTTATATTTTATAGGCTACCCTTTTTATTTTATAAGGTAATAGCTTTAGCCTTTCTTTATCTTTTAATCCTAGATCGATTTAACCTTTTACTTTTCCTTATTTTCCTTAAGGTTTAGTATTAATAATCGTTATTCTAGGTCTTATTAATCTAAGTATTAATATTAAGGTTTTAGTTTATTAATATAAAAGATATTATATATCTAGGAATACTTTTCTAAGAGTATTAAATAATATACTTATAATCTAATATATTCTAAGACTTAAAGGGGTTTAATAAATTAAGGCGCTAGTTTCCTTTATTTAGCTTTAAACTAAAGATACTTTATAGCTAATCTTATAAGATCCCCTTTTTTAAGGTTTTTTCCTAATAATATAGGTTATAACCCTTTACTTATTATTTTACTATAGCCTACTAATTCTTTTTTAGCTATTAATATAATAATTCTAGCCTTTAAATATATACCTTTATATCTAAGACCTTTTTTTTAAAGGTATTATCCTTAATATTACTATAAAACTTAGGGTTATAACCTATAAATACTATATTTAGCGAGAACCTTATAATTATACTTTTTATATTATTATAAGTAAACTAGGCTAATTAGAGTAGCTTTACCTATATTATTAGGTTATTTATATAAAAGTATTATAAGTAATATTTAAGCGTTTAATTTATTTACTTTATCTACTTATCTATTTATAGGTAAAATATTATAAAAAATCTTTACTTTACCTTTAAGTAAAAATAAAAAGATAATTAAAAGTTATTTATAAATACTACTTTTTTATTATTAATAATTCCTTAAGGTATCCTAAAGATTAATTTAATTTTATTATAAAATAACTTAGCTAATTAGGTTATAATAATTATAATTAAGATAAGGAAAAATATTAAATACTTTATAAATTAATCTATAATTATTAAAATAATATTAACCTTATCCTTATACCCTTAATCTATCCCTAGTAATCTTATAATAAAATCTATTATAAGTTCTTATATTAAGGCTATAGGAATCGAGAGCAAATCTAGCTATCTATAAGGATAATATTACCTCGCGATAACCCCTTAATATATAATATAAATATAGATATAATCTTTAATATCTTTATCTATCTAATTTTAATAGAATTTATAATATAATAAATCTAATATTCGTTTAATATTAAAGTATCCTATTAATAGGTTATTATAATATAAGTAAAAGAGCTTTTAGTATATTATAACTTATCTAGGTATAAGGATCTTTTTATCTTTTTATATTAACCCCTTAAGGTTAATAGATTACCCTCCTCTTATAGATATAATATCTTATTTTCGCTTTTATATTCCTAGGTCTTAGTTTTAATTTTTTTATAATAATTATAATAAGGATTATATTATAATATCCTTATATATAACCTTTTATATTATCGCCTTATTTATAATATAATAAGGGATCTACTATTTATAATTAGTAATCCTTATAATTTAACTAACCTTATAAATAAGGTTATTATAACTTATTATATAGACTTAGGAGTTATTTTCTTATAAAGGTATCTTATTATATTTAAGCCGATTAATAATATAGATACTTTAGATCTATAAAGATATCTTATTATATTATACCCCCTTAGGGTTTATCTTTATCTTTTTTTATATAAAAGGGATAAGATCCTAAATTAAGGGTTTTACTTTTTTAAACTCTAGCTATCTTAATAATATATTAGTAAGGTTTATCTTCTTTATTTAATATTTAATTATAAAATTATAGGGGGTAAGGAAGATATATTATTATATTTACCTTTTATTTAGCCTTATTTACTTTATAAAGGTTTATAGGTTCTAATAATCTAAGAAAACCTTAATTAAATCCTTTACCCCCTTAATATAATACCTCTAATATTTAAAGGATTCTATTATCGCTATTATTTCCTAGTTAAGGGTCTTATAGTTAAATTTAGCCCCTTAGAATACCTTTAACTAGAATATAATTAGATATTAATATCCCTAGGTATTAGGCTAAGATAATATTCCTACTATAATAAAATTAGATATATTAATCTTAATCCTTACTAGCCTTATAGGGTTATAATAGCTTAGTAAAGGGGCCTTAGTAAAGGCTCTTATTAGCCTCTTAAACGCTTCTTTTATATCTCCTTATAATATTATTAACCTAGGTTTCTTATTATTTTTACTTCTTTTAAAGAGTAAGATTAAGGGTTATATTAAGCCTAAGTAACCTTTAATAAATTATTAGTAAAAGTTATAAAACCTAAGGAAGATCTAAACCTTATAATAGCTTATTAATTCCTTCTACTTTATAATAATCTAAACCTAGGATAAGTCTATAGATACTCCCTCTTAGGAGATAATAAACCCTAAAAACTTTACCTTTATCTAATAAAAGATATATTTAGATAACTTTATATAAAGGTTTATATTTTATAGCTAATCTAATACCTAGTAAAGGTATTTTATATAAGACTCCTAATCCTTAGAAAAGATAAAGATATTATTAAGATATATAATATAGATAATATTAAAGAACCCCCTTAATACTTAGTAGATATAACTTTAGAAGGTTATAAAGGTATTAGTTAAGCTAAATAATATAACTAAGTATTTAAAGTAGCTATAATAGGTATAAAACGCTATTTTTTATTTATCTCTTTTTTTAATCTAGATATAATAATATATATCTTTAATATTAATCTTCGAGAAATACTAGGCTTTTTTAACCTAATCTATAATCTCTATTATTAGGGGTAATAAGTAATAGTTCTTATATATAACCTTATTTAGCCCCCGATAATTAATATAAAGGTATAGGCTATTATCTTTCTTTAGGATAAAGAGGATTAATACCTTAACTAGACTCTTTAAGGGGTAGATAATACTTTTTTTAAGGTTTTTATTAATATATTATTAAAATTCCTTTAATTCTCCTAAGGATAAAAGGTAGATTAGCTTATAAAATAAGGTCTCCCCTTTAAAGATATTAATTATATAATCTATTACTTTATATTATAATAATATTATATATACTTTAATTATAAAGATATTATATTATTATTATAACTTAGGTAAAAGTATATATTTTTTAATATCTTATTTATCTTTTTTATTAATAAATAAAATAAACTTAGGATTTATTATAATTATAAAAATATAAACCTTATTTTATAATTTCTTTTAATAATCTTATTTTTTATAAATCCTTATATTCTTT